>WIPJ01000372.1:319920-338097 GCA_018155075.1 Cassiopea andromeda
CAATTATTTGCAAGTTGTACAAAACACACCGTAGCAATGTCTTATTTTCAAGAAACAACATTGTTTTTTGGGGGGAGGGGCTATTCATTCGCGCCCAAGAGCTGTTTAATTAAAAGGAGTTATGAAAAATAAATATTTCTCCGGTCCTATTTAGTGTCCGTAGCGTTCCAACTACTTTTAGCAATGATTGTAGCATATGTCCTCTTCCAAAATTACTGTGTTATCTCTAGCCTTTTTAGGTTGGGTAGGGGAAACAGATTTATTCTCGGAATGTATTGTAATATATACAATTGGCGGGCTTAGCATTATTATCAATGTGGATGGATTGCGAATTTGATACCCATGATTTTATTATTAGTCGTTTTTCTGCACAACATAGTTTTGCTACAGTAGTGTGCTGTGTATAAGAAACACCCTTTTCAATTTCGGGCCTGATGTGTTGCTTATAAAGGAGATGTGGACTTCAAATCAGAGTGAAGTTTCTCATTAGAAGAATCATATTATACCATTGATCAGCTCAGTAGTACTATGTAGACTGATCACTATAGTGCAGAAGAAAAGAGGTTTAAACAGCATTAATGTATTGTTACGTTTTTCAAAGGGTTTATATGTAAACAGTTTTTATTAGGAAGCAAGCATTCTTTCAGACCTTCGCCAATTTCTTATAGAGAGGGTATTTTTCTGAGAATCATGATCTATGTTTTTCAAATTTTTGTTTCTTATATCCGGGACGCTACTGTATTAATGCATGCTGTATACTCCAGTTGCGAGTACTTAGGGCCTATATAACTTATATGCACATCCATTTTGTCTGTTTACTTCATATCCATTCATAAAACTGTTAGCTATGGACAATTAGTTTAGCTATTGCAGCTGTATTTATGGGAAATGCTATAGTCTAGTACAGGAGTGGCCAATCCACGACTCGCGAGCCGCGTGCGGCTCTTTCCCTGGTTTCATGCGGCTCTTGCACTCATATTGATATGTGTTTCTTATAAATTTCTACAACACTTGAATCCAGTGAGGTGTTTTCGTGTGATAGGAAGGTATGGGGGTGATGCTCATGTGTTCCATGAAGTTAGCATGGCTCTCTGCGGTATCACAGTAAAAAATACGGCTCTTAGCCTCTCAATGGTTGGCCACCCCTGGTCTACAAGCTTCAGTTGATTAGCATGATTGCAATTGAATTTCAGTATATGCAGAATTATTATCATTCATTGTTTGTAATATGGAAATAGATTGATAGGAGTGATGTTTATATATATATTGTTGTAGTGACAAATGACAATTTCGTTATAAACTTCAAAAAGTCATTTGATAAGTCAAAGGCAGATCTGGCGGCAATAGCGTCGTTGGTGCCATGATATATTTTGTGGCAGACCGATATTCCTGAATTTTTCGTATTTGCTAATGGTAGAGATAATGACCATCAGACCTATCAGTAGAACTTGTGTTACATATGTTTACAGTATGCTCATTTGTCATTACAATAAGCGATAGATTCTTATTAGGATATTCCACAACATCTTTGTATTGTTAGGCCATTGCTGAACACCGAACGCCATAATCTCTATTGCATTGGTAGTAGATGGGTTTCCTAGTTAAATATGTACAAAATATGTTATACATTTTAAAATTCTATTGAATTCTTCCTTATTTTGTTGGTACACGGTACTTTTTTAGGGCATTGCTGAAGTTATTATGCCCACTATGAACGTTAACTGCCTGTTTTCAATGTATCATCTGCGTTTAATCAGTAGGAATTTTGTGGTCTGCTTCTGCTTGTCCAACAATATAATAGGTTTTCGTATCATGGAAAATGGGGATGTGAATTCAGTTGTTTTTTAACATTGTTTGTAGAATAGTATTTACGTTCAGTTCAGTTCATGTTATATTAAATGTTCAACTAAATTTATAATAAATACAAGGATAGTAACAACAATTGAATATTTATATACATAGAATGGATTGGGCACTTAACGCAACTTATGGATTGTTGAATTTCTTCAGTGGGAGCTCACTCAAATAGATAAACTAATCGAGGAGAGAAGCCCCCTGTTAATCACTTTAAATTAGGATGGAATATTGTTGAGGAACAGAACTAGTAAATTTATATGCTATGACGTATATCTTTAATTTGTTATTCAAATTTTGTTGTACGTATCCGCATGGTATCAGCAATCAAACAAGCAGGCAAACCACTTGATATGCTGCAGCTATGGAATGTTGAAGCTGCATTTGCAATAAGGGCTTTTTTATGAGTAACGTCAGTAAGGCGAATGCACGAGTTTTTTATAAAAAGTTTTTTTCAGCCCAGTACTGAAACTCTTAACTGTTTCACGATTCCAGTATCAAACTTTTTAAAGGTTTCCTTAGCAAAAATTTTTGAGTTCCAATGTTTTGCGCATACACAGTAATGGAAAGTGAAAAGCTCTATGTACACTTAAAATGATGTTAAATCTTAGTAAACAACAGAAGTTTAACTGTTAGAGAGAGTAGTCAACATCACATACATGATATTTTGTACACAGACAAATCGAATTTTGAATACATAAACACTAGAAAGCTTTCTTAATTTTGAAAAATCCTGTTCTGAACTTCTTAGCTTTTTGAGCAGTTCAGTCTACTTTATTAGGCCTCCTGGTATCCATTTGTTCTTTGTAAAGATTCACACTATATTAGAGAAATAGGGACTTGTTGCATGATTCAGGTTAGCCTCAATGATTTCGAAATTTGTTAGGAGAACAACGAAAACATAGTTACTTCTAAATGGCCAACGCCAATTCCAGTTCAACAGCATACGATTTAAAGTTTGAAATTAATACCGCAAGATTGGCAATTGCAGCAAGTTTATGATGCAATGAGATTAGTTTTACTCAGAATTCAAGCTACTCTCAGGTGCCAAATGAGCATCCCCCGCTTATTAATTTTTAGATTTTTTCAAGCTCCCGGACCTTATTAGGACCCCCACGTTTATTGATATTAAGGAGATTGACTCTTTTATGAACCCCTCTTTTTATTTCCTTTATTTGTTAGTGCTATTCACGCCCAATAATCAAGGCAAAATAGAATGGTGCTGTATATATTTTAGCTCTATGCTTTATGACAGCCTGTTTTTGTTCTTTCCACCGTTTTCTTATCATCTAAAACCACTCCTCAAATTCCGATCCCCCCCTGTTTATTAGGACCCTCCCGTTTATTTGGCACTTGAGATTACTTCATTCATTTCATGAGTCATACTATCAACTTCTGCTAGTTGCTGTAACATGAGTACTATATTCAGGGCCGGGGGGTGGGGGTTTAGAAGCTAATCATGCTATGAGTAAAGTGACCTTGTAGAACATATCTTTATATAGCCTCAACAAATTATTGGTCACAGTAACCTCCATCAATCAACCAATCAATCAATCAATCAATCAGTTAAAATCACAAAACTTATTTAAAGTTGGTTACATATATAGCTTACAGAACTTATTAATACCAACTATCTAATTAAAGGAAAACAAAACTAAATTAATTGCAATTAACACATTTACAGTTGATACCATTCCAACTACGTATTTCTTTTTTAAATATCTCAAGGGGTGACAATTTTATCTCATTAATGGTATTCCATAACCCATTGATGATTGATATTCCATAACCTTCTTTGCCACACCTCCCTCACTCCAACAGTCTATGCGTTTGGTTACATTTCATTGAATTTTAAGTTTCATTGCCTCGAAAGTCTACTGTCCCACACCCATATATCTTTCAAACATACACTTGTATTCAGTTTTGCTGCATTATGTTATTAACGTGATGGAGCTAATTAGGTAAAATGTGGAATCAAGGCATAGAGCGTTTTATTGCTATTAAGAAAGGGGGCTCCTAGCCAGGGTGCTCATACTCTGGCAGTGCAATAACAACAGCATCTCAATGGGCTCAAGAAGTGTCGATCCTACTGACTGGAATTTGATACAGTAATTACTCTCCTGCAGCTTTCAACAATTTAGATATTGTAGGGGGTGAAGTTAGAGCTAAATTTTTTTTAATGGGTGCTGTAGCAAAAACATAAGGACCCACTGCATTATGGGAAGTGCTTGTGAATTTTCAACTTTGCTTCCAGTCTAAGAGTCTTCATGTGTGCATTATCAATCTAATATTGTAAAGAAATACTGACAATTACAATAATTTTCTCCCTTTTAGCATCTTTGCAATACTGAAAGTGAAATAGTTGGAGCCTTCTGCCTCTTTCTCATGGATTTTACAACCATTGTTCAATTCTGGATCTAAACATGGTTCTGTACTACTGTGAATATTTCACTTGAGTTGTTTGCAAGCCATGAACTATGAGTCATGGCCTTTACCCTATGAACTTAAGAGTTTTAATTGAATACAGGGTGCTCCCTTGATGACAATGTAGAAACTTGTTTACATATTGAACTGCAAATAGGTATGTAGTGAAAGCTCCTTACTGATGACTTGCAACAGTGATCAGTAATAGCTACAATGTAGACCATCTGTAATCAATTTTATCATTTCACTCATGAAATATCATTTAGCAATTACTATTTTTAGCTTTGAGTTTCTTATGCTGATAGCTCCTTGTTCAAATGGGAACAGATAAAGTTTATCTATTGATAGAAGCATTGAAATATTGCCCAAGTGCACTATATTAAGAGAAAAGAAACAGTTTGAAAGTTAAGCAAGTAACAACCTGCAGCTAACAAAGTCAAGATTAAAGATGCAAGTATTTGTTTACAGTTCAAGAAGAACTCATAGCCTACAGTTGACACAAAGTTGGGGCATATGAACAGCTTGGTTGTAATTTACTAACCTTAGTTTCAGGTCTTATACAATTTGAAAGTGTCAAGGTATGCAGAAATTTTTCATGCAAAATGCTTTTCTATTTATCACTGAAGAGCTTCATGGGTAAATTGAAATCACAATTAGGTGAATTCAAGGGTAGTTGTACATAATTTTGGGCTGGAAGGGCAGTTCATGGTCTCACCTAGTGTGATGCTGTTGTTTGCTGAAAGGCAACAGCATGCCAAGTTATGGTACCTTAAACAATAGCATGTAGCTACACCATCTAAGAATTCTAATTGCTTTACCTATTGAAATAACAAAATACATGCTCCAAAACCAAATGCTTACAATGAACCATCCTACATGTGGCAATCCAGACAAAAATTTCATCTATTAAGTTGGAGTTATGGTTTATCATTAAACTCTTTGCTGTGCAACTTTAATGCAACATTCTTGGCTTTTTATCACTAAAACATGCACATTCAAGGGGAAAATCATTTCTCATAGCTCTGCAACTTCGGCTGATTTTATGTGATTCTCTGCACTTCTAATTGTTCTTTAACATCATGACTGATCTGTAGGTAGACAATTTAATAACTAACAAAATTAGAGTCAGACAAATGTTCGAAACATCCTCCAGAAATGCAGTATGCTCTACAAAACAAGATTGCTACTGTAGTTCTACCTGGAAAACTTTAACCTATAACATAACTGCTATGAGTCGTCAAATCTCGGTATTACTGGCAAAATGTGATTGCCAAACTGAGAGTCATTGACTGGAACAAAGTAGCCGCTAGAGTGAGAGTTTGCATAATCTATAGCTATCCTTCTTGAATGAGCTGCTGTTGAAGAGTGAATTGGGTCTGGATGTGGCCTTACTCCAGCATCTTGCGAGGTACTTGTCCGCGTCGACAATCGTTGAGAATTAGAGGGTGCTACTGCGACCGAACTGGAAACTGGTGGTGCTCCTTGCTGCAGTAACTGCTGCTTCTGTTGTTGTAATTCTTGTAGGATATTTTGCCTACTTTGTCTATCGCCTTGTGGTGGAATAGACATAGCGTGAATAATCAAGAGTTAATTTCTCAGCGGCGCTTTGAGCTCTCTTTCGGACTAGCCTCAGTTTGATATCCAGTAAAGTGGGTGGAATTCAAACGAGGCAGCTTTGATCCAGTTGATTGTTGTTGAGAGGGAAAACAGAGAGGAATTTTTGGGTGGACTCCACTCAGCTCTGTTGGACACCATATCCTAGACCTAAGCCTCAAATCATTTACTGTCGCAATATTTTTAAGCCTTGAATCAATTTCTGGCAGGGAGAAGAAGGGAATTATGCTGTGGCTTATTTATTAGTGGCAAAAGCAAGTATGAGCAAACCTTTTTGAAATGGTTCGGGCTCATCACACCTATCTCAAGCAATTACTGTCTCCCTAGGAACAGATGCAAGATCAAGTTGCAAAGTCATCTGTTTTTGTTCTTTTGTAGAGGGTACAAAAAGATTCATACAGCACAATACCTGATTGTACCCCATATTGTAGATTTTTATCAGCTTTATCTTCGATGATAGTAATTTTTCCTAGGATAGGTTGTGAGGACAGCATTGTGTTACGATAAAAATCTGCAAGATTATCTAGTTTTATCTCAGCTGTGTGGATTAGGGTGGCAATATACCATGCACGGTGTACTGCCAACACCATCACAATATACTAGAAGCAAATATAAGTTTTTTAAACAGTTATAGCTTTTGATAGTTTGATGAAAGTGCAGATATATTAAGCTATCATGTACCTTCACCCACACAATAGCAATTTGATTGTTGCATTTTTTCTTTTTTTGTATTAGTTTTGGGAGACCCAGCTACTCACTGACAAGATTGTTATCCAATTGATGTTTTGAATAAGATGCCTACCATTGATTTACTACAGTCCATATTTGAGATGACCCAAGGGGCCACTATGCTCAAGGCTGGCAGGATGGTAAGTTGAAAAGATTTTTCTTAGGGGAAAATGAGAAGGAACTGATTATGCTGACTTTTGTCAGAGGCAAGTGTCAAGTAGAAGCAAAAGTTACTTTTGAGGAAGAATACTATGTTATCAAATTTTTTTGAGTCTTGGGCTTTTATTTTTATATTATTGCCACTCTTTGAATATTGAGTTGTAATTTCATATTTTTCAGGGGCGGCCTCATTTCAGACATTTCAAATTGCTAGATGGTAATATTCTTTCCCTCTTATTTAAATCTAAATTTTTTTGGCATACCTGTTATTGTGGTTCCCTTGTATCATTGAAATATGCAAATTTCAGTTTTGTGATTGCATCAACTTGTCTTCTTTCATTTCATGACATGTCTAGATTTTGCCTAATTTGGCTGCCTTTTACTTCAATCCATTCAAAGAATGGAAATTAAATCCTCTCTTGTTTTCATGACTGTTGCTACATCAGAACATTTCATTTCAATTCATTTTTATTCCACAGAGTAGAGTTTATCCCTTTGTGTTGGAGAAGCCCATGTGAATTTTAGACCCAATTATTGTTTGGTTTATAATCACACCTCCATTTACTGTGAGTCAAGTGTGGACCTTTTTGTTGAAAAATGTTAAGTTCTTTATTCTATGAAACATAATGTTATCAAACATGTATTTTCTGAATCAACGTTTCTATTTGCTTGGTAATTACTAATGTTGAAAGTTATATCTAGATGAGGTTAATGTGATAGGATGCATCTAATTGGCCCCAAGTGTGACCAATTAGGACCTATTACCATTGTTTACTTGAAGAGTCCCAATGAGAAAAAAACTCTTTTTGTCTACACAAGACTGGGTTCTGAGTCTAGATGTAAACAAAAGAGTTTGTGTGTAGACAAAAAGAGTTTGTTTTTTCATTGGGACTCTTCAAGTAAACAATGGTAGTATGTCCTAATTGGTCACACTTGAGACCAATGTTGAAAGTGTTTTCTAGTCCTTATTTTGTTATTTTCTCCATGTTCAAGACCTTACAAGACTTCAATGGGATTCACCAAGAAAGGACAAAGGAGAATCATCTGGTATCTATTCAATTTGAAAGCTTTTACAGGCCTTGTATTTAGCAGTTCTATATGCACATGCAAATAAATGCACAGATCAAATTGTGCATGCTGTTGAACACATATGTGCTACACATCAATGTTAAATGTAGCTTTGGTCATAATGTTGCATTGTCTATTTGGATTTATAGCTACTCTTGATTATGTTCAAGTGTCATTTTGCTCTTGTACTTGTGATGAGATAGGATGGCTGGTGTTAGTGTACTTTTACTGTTGTTTTTCCAACCACCCATATGCAAATATCATACTTACCAACACTACTGCAGCTGTTCATATGTGGATATGGATTGTGAGAGCATCCTGCTATATTCCCTTCAAACAGCCTCCCACATGCAACCATCAAGTAAGAGAAAACCTCCTGCAATTTGACTTGTTGTCACTGAAAGGGTTTCTGATATCCAATCTCACAGACATTTTTATGTTTGAGATAGACATGTACTGTTTTGCTTTGTTGAAAATTACAGCCAAATTGTTGGTGGGCTGCACAACGCCAATGACTACAAACAGACTTTGCTCAGTCCCAATTTGCCAACAAATAGCAGCTTTCTTGAGTTTTATCAGTAATACAACAGTAGTGAGCACTATTGATATTTGGCAAATTTGCCTACAAGCTAAATATTGTGGGGTGCAGAACCTCCCTGCACCCCTCTGTGGCTATACCCCTGATCACACCACTCATTATCAACTGCAAGTTCCTCTTTCCAGATTTCTGTTATTTGAGACAAGAGAAATAGACTGTTCAAGCTGTTTGCAGCTATTAATTAGATATCTCTATTTTTTCTCTATTTTCATAATAAATTTTCCTGTAAAATCAGGTTCCTCTTATTAAAGGTAGAAGCTCAGCCTACCATGTTTATTAAATGTTTCTTAATTTTTGCTTAACCTTAGCCTCATGCTCCTTATTGACATGTTTATTACATAGAACATATGCAGCTTCAGTTTCCACATTTAAAAATGTGTTCCTGCATTTTGAATTTGACCATTGAGTTTGAAGATTGATAGAAAGTCCATATACATGACCAATTTTCAAAAAATTCTTGTACATGTCGATGAAAAGTCTGTAAAAATATCTAAAAAATTTAAGTGTCAGATATCTAAAAAGCCCTTGAAACTAGTACTTCTAAGGTCTTTTTAGAAGTTGAAACAAAAATCTTCTGAAAAGTCTTAAAATTCTGTAAAGGTTAATGATACTCTATAAAATTTTCAAAAAAGTCCAGAACATCGTAAGAATCCAGCAAATCTTTCAGATGCAAAAATCTTGTAGTTTGAAATTTGCATCTGAAGCAAAAGAAGGAAAATCTTCTAAGGATAACTTCATCCATCAGATGATTAGCACATTGACTGCCCATCTATATGATCTTTTTGCTACATTTACCTTATTCATTTTAGAGCTATGAATGAATAAAGTTTCATTTTAGAACCTTTTACTTAAGTGATTTTCTTGAGGATCCCTTAATTTATGGTAACATTTTTCTAATAGCAGCCAAGGAATAAGCTTCTGCAATGTTCAATATATTGAATATTACTTTTAAACATTTTTGGTTCAAAATATTCAGGGATCCCAGGTCAGCATCAATGGAGGGCCAGAGCTTTGGATGAATATGATTGCACTGATGAGAAAACAACAACTGCAGATGCAAACGTAGAGCTAAAAGCAAAATGTTTTGACATAACTCTCAAAAGTCATTGTTTTAGATTAATAGTTTGTATTATTGCTCTGTTTTATGATTTGAAACTATCAAAGTCATTCATCAATGCTTCATTTCTCAGTTCAGAAATAGGTCATTACACATAAAATTGCATATAGAAAGAATGAAAGGAAAATTTTGTCTGTTCTGCCCCTGTTGTTGATACATTAGCCCCCATTTCCCTCCTGCTCTGGCACCCCTGTAAACACCAATTCTAGGGGAATAAGCTCCCTCAGCTTCATATGAGAATGTTGGCATACATGAAAAATCTTTTTACATGACATCTTATTTCAAGATACTTACATGTATGAATATGTGATCAATAATTTAATTGAGGAAGCTGCTTTTTGGAAACTGTTGTGAAAACAAAGATAATTTTTTCCACCTATTTAATATAGTAGAACTTTGTTTTCAGTTGCAATCCAGCAAATTCAAGAACTTGTAAAAGGACAGAAAACAAAAGTATTCCAAGATAATCCAATACCAGAGTATGAGGTTTGATTTTTATGTTTAGTTGCTATGCTGTTTTAATTTTACTGCTTTGATATTTTAATTGATAAAGGCATTTGTTCTCTATCATCAAAGATTTAAGAAGCATGGATAATTTTTCACTGACCTTCGCATTATCATTATTCTTTATAGAAATCAACATATATAAGCTTCTTTGCATGGCTCCTTTCTGTGTTTTTGTGCATGTGATGGTCGCTTTGAGAGGGCTTATGTATCAGTTGCTGTATCTGTGTATGTTTTGTGCTGGTGTACAAGTTTAAAAATGCCTGTGTTGGTGATTGTGGAAGTTAATGATGCTCTTCTGTCTTCATGTGATTTAATATATGTGATTTATATAACATGTTTCCTGCTTTTGATGTGTACGCTTTGGCACCAAATAGAAGGGAGTATAATAAGGAGGGGGGTTGGTATTTTGCTGAAAATGCATAAATTGGGGGGGTTGTTAATAGGTAGGGGGTCAATGTTCAATGGACAGTATGGGAACCCAAATGTTTCAAAATTATTGCAATTAGTTGGTAACTTGTGTAAGTGTAAGGTAAATGGTTTGTTTTGACTTCCTTAGTTTTTATTATTGATTTGTGTTCACAAAGTCAATGTGTTTTACATACTTATTCTTTCTTAATCTTGGTGACTTTTCAGTTGTAACATAATGGGTTGGATTTTTTTTGAAAGATACTTAGTTGGGGGGAGGTGCTTGATAAATGGAAATGGTTGGTAAAATTTTCAAAAATCTGCAATTGGGGCCCCTCCCTACTATTTGGTGCCAATGAGTATGATATGTAAGTGATGATTAAATCTTCTTTGTTGCAGAGCTTGTCTTTCTCGTTAATTTACAAGTGTGGAACTTTATCACGCTCTCTAGATATTGTCTGTAAAGACAGAACTGAATTTGATTGCTGGACAGTAGGGCTAGAGGTATGTTGTTCATTTAGTTTGAGTATCTTACCAATATCCAGGTGCTTTAGGAGTTGGTTTCTCATATAGTTCCTCCAAATTGGTGAAAATTTACTACATTTATACATGTACTAAGATTTTGTTTTGTGAATTAGTTTGTTTGGTTTAAGATACAGGATTCAAAAACTATCAAGTGCTTTGATTGGGGATGAAGTAAGTCATCTCTCCTAGCAGAGAACAGCAGAACTGTATATGAAAAAGATGCAAGCATAGGAGCAGGCCACCCTACCTCAGGATGCTGATGGCCTATGTTATTCTACTCTAGAACTCCCCAATGCACTTATCATGCACAAGACTAGCATATGCCTTTACATTAAATAAAGGTGTACCATGGTTGACACCACTGCAGAGCTAAAGAGACTTGATTTCCATCCATTTGTAAACTTTGCATTATACTCATCTTATGAAAAGTTTATGCATGCTTTTAACTGTGGCTCTTTCATATTTGAAGGCATTGCTGGATGGCTTTTCAGATACTGTTGCTGTAAAGGACTTTGGCAAATCTAAATGCCTTGATGTTACTGATGGCAAGACCACAAAGCTTAGTGTATGTAGTCTTTGGAACCTCTTTTTACTAATTCTTCTATGAATGCCTTGCTTTTTGAGTAGTATAACACCCCTTACTGCTAAATCACAATTTCAATGTAATAAGTTTGCTAATCAAATACCATGATAAAGAAATTTGTAGAGTGTTCAGTATAATTAACTTTATAGAAGATAGAGAATGATGCATGGAATTTCACAAAATGCATGGAAATTCATATATACATGGATGTTCATTTGTTGAAATATCTTAGATTCGACTGTTTTCTGGGCTTCTTTAGCCATTTTCCTATGTAGAATGTTTAACAATCTGGTCCTTTGAATACACCTGTCCTTTTATTTGCAGCTGGAGTATGGGTTGGTTGGACAGACTGTCTCTGTACGAGAAGGTATGTGCAATGATGCCTGAAACTAATCATGTTTTAATCATAAATGGTAGTCAACAAACATCTGATAACCATTGCAAGGTGTTGATTTGAAATGATTTGTGTTGTCCATATGCTAACTTTCATTTAATCTGCAATGCAGTTTTCTTTTGATATTCCAATAAAATCATGCTTAAGATTAATTTTATGATTTAGGTGTATTTTTTGTACTTAAAGGTCTTTATTTGTTTTTTAAGTAATTAATTCTCTTTTGCACAAAGTTGTTTTCATTTTCAGATTATGACAAAGCATCACTGTTGGTTTAATTTTTTTCTAGGGTCACTCCCAATGCCTTCACATGTTTCACATAGTTTTTCATCAGGCTTTTTCATTTACTGAAATGATTGAATTTGTTATGATTCAGTTATAATTGTTATGATTCAGTTATAGTGAATCCAAGTGTGGTTGCCAACTAGAACAATTCAGTTACTGCAAGAATCTAAAGATTAAAAGCTGTAATTTGTTGTTTTTGTTGTCTTAGAACTCCTGCTGGATAAACACAAAATAGTTGAATTTTATTGCCTTAAACGGCACTTTTCTCTTCCACCACTTTTATTTCCAGATGCGTGTGATGTTTATACGTGGGGTTCAAGTTATAAAGGTATGCTTGGGCATGGAGAGGAAACAGAAGAAGTCACACCAAGGGTGGTGGAAGCACTACTTGGGCGGGATGTGCGACAGATTTCTTGTGGAGCTGAGCACATGCTAGCAGTTACTTGTAGGTATTCCGTACACGATCACCTTGCATCATTTCGTTCCATGTTCTAAAGTGTATGAAGGACCGTAAAATCACGAATACAAGCACTGAGGTTATAGAGGTTCGTAAGCATGTTTGGCGGGCTTATATTCGGGAGGGCTTATATTTAGGGGGGTTATAATTGGAGGGTCTTTTGGGTTAACAGGTGACTTGTGTATGCTAGAAAATTCACCATTCGGTGTCCATTCACAGAGACTAATAGCATTTAATGCGTAATACTTCACGAAAGAACAAAAGTATATACAGAGACTCAATCTATGTTCTATCCATGTTTACTCATGATGATCGTAACTACACCCACAAGCTTTCATACATAAACCCTGGGATTATATTGGGGGAGTTTATATTCAGAAGGATGTTTGGGTTAGTTAGCAGGGGGCCTATGTTTCAGGGGGCTTTTATTTAGGATTTTACGGTATTAGAAAGCTGCAAGTTGGAAGTAGAGAAAGCAGCATGAAATTATGTAGCTGAAGTCAGAGAATGCCTCTTGTTTAGATGCATCAATATTCGAGTATTTGCACATTAGTATGTGTGCATCAGGGCTTCTTTTAAGAAAAATTTGAACTACACATAAAATCCAGCGAGGCTGTGTTGAAGAATTAATTTGCGGTTGCAGATGGAATTGAAGTCCCTGCTTTTAGCGAAAAGGGTAGATAATTGTTACTACCTCTTGCAATTCCATTTCTGGTTGTGTTTCGCCTATCATTTCAAATCAAAATCTATAATTTTTAGTGCTTTTTACTTTCTTGCACCCTTGGGCCACTAAATAACAAACTTTTGAAATGCACATATTTTTCATTAGAACTTCATGAATTTTTTGGAACTGCACCTTTTGTGTCGAAGTACGCGTTTAGGAAGTCCTTGCGTGCGTGTGTGCAGGGGCGTAGCCATAGGAGGTGCGCGGGAGTAGGGAGTGCCGCACCCCATCATCTAGCTTGTCGGCAAATTTGCAGTACATCGGTAGTGCTAATCGACGTTGTATTACTGAGAAAACGCAAGGGAAGTCTTCTTTGTCGGCAACTTTGGTTCGCGGGAAGTCTTCTTTTTCGGCAAATATGGTTCGAGGGAAGTCTTCTTTTCGGCAAATTTGGTTTGAGGGAAGTCTTCTTTTTCGGCAAATATGATTCGAGGGAAGTCTTCTTTTTCGGCAAATATGATTCGAGGGAAGTCTTCTTTTTCGGCAAATATGATTCGAGGGAAGTCTTCTTTGTCGGCAACTTTGCTTCGAGGGAAGTTTTCTTTGTCGGCAAATAGGAGTTCTCCATCCATCCAACAATCTCCCTTAGCTTTACCCTTACATATGCGTGCCATGTAGGTTATTGAAGAAAGTTGATACACCCATGTAAACTTCTTAAGTGCATCTCATTATTGAAGTATCTGATTTTTTTTAGCTTCTGGTGAACTGTTTTCTTGGGGTTGTGGCAGAGGTGGAAAGCTTGGCCACGGAGATATCCAGGATCGGTTTACGCCATTTAAAGTTAGAGCTTTTTCAAATGAGAAGGTCATTTGCATTTCATGCCATGAGCTACACTCCGCCGCTGTTACAGGTAATTTCTTGATACATTTACAGTCCATGCCCTGAAGAAAATTATGCACAAGCGATCGCACGTGTCTCCGAGCATGGCTTGCATTTATTGTTTTGTATTCGTATAGGCCACGTTTTAGGCCCAGGTTAAACGAAGCGTTCATTTAAAGTATTCTATACATGACTTGAACAAATTCATGCACCATAGACAGGGACTTCGAAGTGTGTCGAGAAGGAACAATTTTTGCTGTTTTCTATTCATTTTTGTTATTTTCTATTCATCCTGTAGATTTTGAAACTTGGAATACACGATTTTTATAGAAAAATGGTTCACAGCAAAACAGTGCTCTACTGTTCCAAAAAGTTAAGAAGGTTCAATGCTGGATTCTTGAGACCTAATAAAGTCGATTATTTGATATGTAGGATTTATCTTTATTTCTAAGTATATGGAGCCTATAAGTATATAGAAATTTGTAACCTCAGTTGCAGCTTACAAACCGCCTAAAAGAAAGGCTAGTATGCATCTGGCTGGTTGCTAGAACAAAAACATACGGATTCCATTTCTAGCCTAGTTATAGAGTGGACAAGAAAGCAATATATGTGTAAATTATTTTGGGTCTTGAGTAGTGATTTTAAAATGTTTTAAACCTAACTTACTCGATAGTCAGAAATTTAACGCCAGCTTATGTCAAAGCGCATTCTATATTTGCAAAATTTCGTCCTATGGTCGAATCATGCCATCCTACACATTGAAACCGAGTTGATCTTTATGTCAAGTGGCAAAGTTTTGGGTCTTCATGTTGATTTTATCGCAGGCTTAATTAATTTATACTTGTAATCTTTGAAATGCTATCCTATCCATGCGATAATGCATATTTATACGCTTGATTTCTTTAGCGGAAGGTAGCCTGTATTTATGGGGTAGGGCTGAAGCTTATCTGGGATTCGAAACGAATGAAAGAAAGCAAACATTACCAAAAAAGATATCATCATTGCAAAACGTAGCGCTTGTTGCTTGTGGTCAGGATTTTACTATAGGTAAGTTAGCCATTACCATTCAATTCATGGCTTTTATTGTAAGCTATTTGTTTTTACGGATTCGATTCTTAAGCACAAATCATTATTGACAGTTATATTGTAGTAATTAAAGACTATGTTCCATTATTGTCCTTCATATCTAGATTTAGCGCAACTTGGTACAGCTCACAAATTGCCTTAAGTTCTGTTTATACGGAAATGGATTGTCGTGGGGTTATCATTCAAATTTTCTTTCCGAGTATTTGTAGAAGTGAGTGAATTCTCGTGTGCAGAAGTCAAGCATAATTAAATTGTTTGAGAGTAGTGTAAATATTAGACATTTAGTATTTATGCTTTTTGCATTTGTTTACTATACGCACCTGTTGCTCCTGTCATATGATTTTTTTCCTAAAATGCACTAAATTTCACAGTTTGTTCACATGAGGAATGCAATGGATGAGACGAAGGGAGAGTTGTACACGCGGAAATGTTGAATATTTGTTGGAAGGGCAGCTTTATTAATCACTGTACACTAGGATCAAGATAGATTTTACACTGCACATTTTACTCACAACGCTCAACACCATACACTTTTACACTGTACACCGTACACACTGCACATTTAACATTTTACATGAGGTACCAGAGAAGAATGGTGCTTTGGGTTAATTTGGAGTGAAAGCATTTGTGTGGTAGTGCAAAGAAATTGTTAATTCTTATTTGTTACCAGACCCTGTCGGACATGGCTAGGTTTTATAGACGTGGCTATGATTGCAACGACATTCTGAGACGAATTTGTTCTATACTAGATACATAACACGTGCCTAGCTTTAAAGAAGTAATTACTCAAAAGAAAAGAGCATTATCAAAACGATGGATCATAGAATTTGAAAATGACTTCTTTGAAAATATACTAGAAATAGCTAATGAAACTTCAAAAATGTCTTGTGATTCAGTGTTTTTCTGTTAATTCTTGTTTGAAGATTTCAAATGATTTGAGGGATTTTCATCAGTCTTTTCTCTGAATTAACCCTCAAGGTGATTGTCGTGGCTCTATTGTTGACTAAAAAGTGTCGTTATATATGTGAAGTACCTAGTCATCCGTATAGCCGTGCCAGAAGATTCAAAGAACGAACAAATAAAACAGTTTTGGTCGAATGTCTTAGCACTCAAAGCCAAATGAGGATGGGAAGAGAGCTAAATCAAGCAAAACTAGGCTAAATTTGAAAAGGAGGCTAGAAAACAATAGAAATTAGACGTAAGGATGAGGCCAATGTAGTTTGCATAATAAATCAGAACAAAAATCACATATCAGCTTGAATAACAAACAAACAAGCCTCAAGAGAATCTGTACCAATGATAATCAACGTAAAGCGTCGAATATGCCCATTTCAGCATCATCCCCCTAAGTGCTACAAGCAGATGATTCATCATCATACATTTCCTTTGAATTGAAGAGGTCCATAATTATAATAGAATTAATTTTGCATAGAAAAGAAAAAGTCAAAAAGGAGCCAAATAGTTGGCCAACACCAAATTAAAGTTTGTCAGCCAATCGTGCTGTGAAACAACCAACTTTCTGAAACCTTTGTAGAAACAGTGAAGTGAAATTTGGAAAAGTGAATATAGGAACAGTGAAGTGAAATATGGAAAATCGTGAAATGTCAGACTTTGAAAAGAGAAGCTGTAACTGTAGCATCTTTAAAACAAACGTCATTCCAGCTGTTATTGGCGCATAATATTGTTACCATATATGTTGATGACATATTTGACCACTTTTGTAGTAGAATCACATGGAATGAAATTACTTGTGTTTGTTTTACGTGAATCGAAGTACTTTAGAGGAATTGCGGTGATGGAATACTTCATGAACCAATTATTTATGCTCATGTGGTTGAATTTATAATCTAAGGTTTGATTTATTCAGGGGGTAACTTTGTGTAGATTGAATGAAGTTACTTGAAAATTTTGCAATTGCAAAGTAGTACAACCTGTTCTAATGTACAAGTTTAAAAAACTATTGTTAAGTGTATTGTAGATGCAGATAGTCAAAAAATGTCTAGAATAGAAAATGGGCCAACAGCACTACAGAACCGAGGTATTCTGGAGTGCTGTTGGGTTACCTTTAACTGATTCGACTTAATTTGAAGAGAGACCTCTAAACAATAATTCTGAGTTGGATATAGCCTGCCAGCAGAGAAGCTTCTAAAACTTTCATTCAAGGAAAACATTGAATTACAATTGTGATGTGAAAAGGGCTTACTTTTATCTTGATCATCAATTTCTTGTAATTGTATTTTTCATATTTTGATGCAGCATTGACTACCAACAACATGCTCTATTCTTTCGGCTTCAATGATAGAGGACAGCTAGGTCTTGGTGATACTAAAGTAAGATGGAGTCCAACATTGGTAGAAAGTCTTTCAGATGTAAAGATAAAGCATGTATCGTGTGGAACCTCTCATGCTGGCATTGTCACAGGTATTCTTTGACTTACTTTTCCATATATCAGTTTTTACATCTAAACAGAAGTATGATCATTGTAAATACTTTGGAAGTTCTCGTGCCTTTATTTTCACAAGATAAAGACCTATATCTCAACTTTATACTCGACCAAGTTATGAAATATAAAATTTTCACTATTGTACAATTCATGTCTTTTGTATTTTTCTGTTTTCAGAGCACGTTTATTATGTTGTTATTATGCTTATGGTGTTGCAAGATGAATGTCTTGACTCGTTGCATATATTATGTAGTAGTATCCCTTATTTTATGTGGGCGAGAGGAAAAACCTAAACTATTGGGATTATGAAAGGCTCATTTCAGTAACGTAACAACGACACCCGGTATCATCCTTGCATGGTTTATGTATGTATTGTAATTGTAACATAT
>WIPJ01000373.1:11562-37377 GCA_018155075.1 Cassiopea andromeda
AGAAGGAAGTCTCAATTGAAGGGGGTCTCAATAGAAGGGAGTCTCAATAGAAGGGAGTCTCAATTGAAGGGGGTCTCAATAGAAGGGAGTCTCAATAGAAGGGAGTCTCAATAGAAGGGAGTCTGAGTAACCTTATACAAGAGCAGCAGGAAATTTTCTTGACAGTTAATATGCAGGGGTGCTATTTATTCTGGAGTCAGAGAAATTTGGAACATAGCATATATGTAAAGCATAGAGAGAACAACAGACTATCAATATGCAGGTATTTCTATGTGTATATATATTGATTACAGTATACTGCAGACCTTCTGTAATGGTAAGTTTTTTGGAAGACCAAAATTTGATATACTGGGGGCCCTTATAAGGCCCATGATGGTGTTGGAAAAACGCCCAAAACTAAATAAGCGCCCCCTTTCTATTAAGTACCTAAAGAGTACATTCAAAAAAAGGCTGATTCACCATATACATCCCATAGTTGTCATAAGTTGTTGCTTCTGCTACCGGATTTGTGGATTGTATCCTGAAATCGTTAAGTCCGCAGTAGGCAGTAGATTTGAGAAGACAAATGGGAGCAAACCCAGTAAACATTAAATGAATGCAGGGGTGGGGACAGGCGAATGCTAGGGGATATAGCCCCCATCAGAACATGCTAGCCCCCTATCGGAAGGTGAAAATTCATTTTTTCGGAAACTTTAACATTTAACATTTACAACTAGCATTTATAGTACCTTGAAACTCGTATTTTAGCCCCTTCGTCGGAAGAGTCAGCCTTAACGATGGAAAATTCCTGGCGCCATAGGACAACAGCAGATGTAAACCACATTTTTCATATAAAGCAAAAGTGCAAAAGTATAACTTGAAAGAATATATATATATATATATATATGTATATCTATACATACATACATACATACATATAGATATACACATATATAAATATATATATATATATATTCACGTTCAGTCTAATTTGAAAACGTTGTTAATTTAGGGAAAAAAGGGAGGTCATGACGTACTATCAAGTGTCAAATAAACGGGGGTCCTAATAGGCAGGGGGTTGGAGAAAATTCCGAAATTTGATAAACGGAGGCTTGAAAAATAAACGGGGGTTGGAATTTGAGAAAAGGCTTTAAATGAATATACGAGAACGAAAGAACAAAAACAGGTTGTCATAAAGCATAAAACTAAAATATATACAGCAGTCCGCTATTTTGTTATGAAAATTGGACGTAAATAGTACTAACAAAGAACGGAAATGAAATGAGGGGCTTGAAATAAAGTCAATTTCCTTAAAATAAATAAACGGGGGGGTCCTAATAATGTCCGAGGAGGTAGAAGAAAAATCGAAAAATCACCAAGATGGGGGCATTTATGTGGCACCTGAGAGTAAAATCGGTAGGCCAGAAACCTGGTTTGAAAAGGGGAGGTTACCAGCCAAAACGGGAGAGTTGGAATCTCTCTACGCATCCTAAAATGCTGGATATTTTTCCAGATTTGCGCTGGAAACAAGCTTGAAGTGCTGGAGTCTCCAGCAGAATGCGGGAGACTTAGCAATTATGCATCCATGGTTGATAAAAGTTAAAACGAGGTGAAACGACCTGACACGACCTAAAACCAGCTGCAAACGACTTGAAACGACCAGAAACGATCTAGTCCCTGATCAAAGAACATACCGATAATGGTCATCTACCTGGAGCGATACAGAGCAACGCCTGCCGATTTTAAGAAAATTGGTACTATTACGAAAGCGTAAAACTAAGTCTTTCGCCAACAATGCTGAAATAGATGAGTCAAGCCTTCAAGTTGTTTCAAGACTGGATTGCAAAAGATTGATAGAATAGAAAATACATGTTCTTTGCTTAAAACTCCACAGCATGTAGACACAGCTTGAAAAATAACTAACAACAACAACAACAACAACAACTTAGAAATATAGAATATCTTAACATCCTTTCTCTCCATTTTTTTTAAACTCAAAAAGTAATTTCTGTCCAAACTATAGTCCTTGAAGAAACTAAAATTATAATTTCAGTCCAATTTATAGTCCTTTAGATGTGTGGGAAGCTTTCTGGTTCTAGTTGAAAGTCTAACTGGAAAGTTCTCATTTTCCTGTGCTTGTGAAAATGTTTGCATAGCTTCACTAGAATGCAGGCTTCTACATTTCCTTCTTATCTTTTATAGCTTTCTTCTTATCCCTTATAGCACATATGTCAAAGCCAAGGCCCGCGAATGAATTATCCTGGCCCCCAGGATGATATTTGATTAGTATTAGAACCGGCCCGCGGGCTGTAGCAGCCCCCTGGTGTTTTGTCTGTGTGCCTGCTGAAAAATGTTTTCCCTTTAACTTACTGACAGAGCCATAAAAAATATTCGATTATTCATTTAATCATTAAATAATACACAGTGTTAGGTCTTGGTTCAATAGGCTACGTGCAATCATTTCAATATGTTTTAATAAACATTGAACCAATCCGGCCCTCGGATTATAGCCAATTTGTTTTTTGGCCCTCTGTGTATTTGACTTTGACATACCTGCCTTATAGAACCCCTGCATTCTAACGGAGGTATGCGAGCACATTTCACACTTTTTCTGCCAGTTTTTGTTGACAATTTTAGTCTGAATTCCAACCACGTATGGCAAGGGGTCATACTCCTTCTCAATGACATGTGATGTCATCAATCAATCAATCACCATGCTTGGCAGCGTGTCATGTGCTCTATCACAGGGTTATGTGCTGTTGTCAATCCATGATCTTCTCAGCTTGAACAAGCAAGTGGAGACATGTCTTCTCTTTCCAAGACTAATTTGCAGGCGTGTCAGGGGTGAAATTGCCCGCGTTTAGCGGGCACCCTGTCATATAATGTGTAGCAATATCCTAGCTGTGTGTGATATTAAGCTTATCTTTCTATGATATCCAAACTCTTTGTGCTTTTTCTTTAGGAACCTGTATAAAAATTGATTTCAGAAAATCTTTCTGGTTTGCATATATGGATAACCCATGTCATGATTTCTATTCCCTCGTTACCCACATTCTGCAAAACTTCTGCTGGGATCCCGTCTATTCCTGTGGATTTCCCTTTGAAAGCTTAGCAATGGTTTCCCTTACTTCCATTTCTGAGATGCTTACAGTAGTATGTATGCTATTCGTATCTGTACATATGTCTCATCTCCCATCTGAATAAAGTTCTCCAATGCATTTTACCTACCTATTCAAGATATCATTTTCATCAAAAAGTACTTTTCCATCTTTATTCTTCACACCCTCTACTGATCCTAACTTCCTAGGCCTAAACCAGTTACTTTTTGGTACATTTTTGGGTTGTGTGGCTTATCGAGTGATTCAATCTCATTGTAAATGTCATTTTTCCTTATAGTTTTGGATAAACTCATTTCTTTCTTCATGTCTTTTCCAGATTCTTCTTTCTTCTTTTTGTCCAATATTTTCTCAGTGATCCAGCTTTGTTTCTTTGTGTTTTCTTTTCCTGCAAACTTTATCTGCCGCCTTAATAAGACACTCCTTGAGTTTGCTCCAGGCTTCTTCAACATTTTTTCTCATGATCGTTTACATCAACTAACCTCACACTTTCTACCTTGAATTACTCTTTCATTGTTCCTTTGTCGAGTTTGGAAACATAACACTTTTTTCTTGAAACTTTGTTCTTTTTCATTCGCTTGAGTTTTGTTTTGATATTTATAACAACTGGATTATGATCCTACCCACCATCTGCGCCTGGCCGAGCCTTAGCATTTTCTATACTATTGTGATATCTTTTGTTTATCATGACGTAATCTATTTGATTGTATGTTTTTCCGTCTGGGGCTGACCAAGTGTGCTTTCAATTTTCTCTCTGTTTGAACCACGTATTGCATACTATTAGATTATTGCTTAAACAGAACTTTACTATCCCTTCCCTTCTTTTGTTCCTTTCACCTAGTCCATGCGGTCCTACCACTTCACCTTGTTTTCCTTTTGTGATTTTGGCATTGCAATTCCCCATTACTATAACTATGTACCCTATTTCTTTGTTTCATTTATTGCATGTTCCACTTCTTTAGAAAAGTTTTCAACCTCTTCATCTGCTGCAATTGGCAAGTAGATTTGACAAAGGAGGTTCTTGGGCTTTGATGATAATCTGATCATTATTACTCTTTCAGATATAAAACTATAACTTATAATGCTATCCATCGCAATGCCTCTCATTATGAAAGTAACACCTTTCGTATGTTCATCCCCTCCTGCAAAGATGACCCTAAAATCTTTATTATTGGGTAAATGATATTTGAGATCTCCTGTATCTTTCCAGAATGTCTCTGATACTCTTAATACATCTATATGCATTCGTATCATTTCTTTGGCAAAGTTGAAGGAGCGGGTAAAGGCACGGGAGCAATACAATCCAGGATGAATACTTAACTATGTCAACGCTGTGGAATTTAGGAAATACCAAAGATTTGGAATGAAGATAGAGGAATAAAACAATGAAAATATGCATATTTCTAAGGCCAGGGACCAATGTTCGAATTCTAGTACCACAGTTGTTAATGGTTTTGTTTTACCAACTAATTGGCTTATGCAGGGATGCCTGAACAATTCTTAAATTCTTAAATTTCAGCCTCATGTTTCTTATAGATATGTTGCTTATAAAAAGCATATACGGTATTGGATCGTGTTGTATCTACATGCAAACCATTGTTGAAACGGACAACCAGGGCTCCCTTCATCTGAGAAGTTCATGCCAGGTCATGGCAGATCATTTCTGGTTGTTTCCAAGTTGTTTGCAGCTCATTTCAGGTAGCTTCAGGTCGTTTTAGCTCATTTTGACTTTTATCAACTATATATTTACATCACACATGTATACAGCTTGCATTGCCTTTATGATAGCATTAACCCATTACACACTTTCTTCTATAAGACAGCATATTATAAGGAACCTACATGCAGACAGCCAAAATGTTTAAAGAACTTATACCATTAACAAAAAAAACTCCAGCAACTTTTCAATTTGAAAATTGTTTATAAATGCAAATAATAAAGAATTAGGCTCCATTCCTCTACAACAAAAACACACATAGATACGTTTACAAAACTTCTTCCCTACACTATTTGTGCAAAACTCAAAACTTTACTTTCTTTGTGCATGTGCCACTCTTATGAGACTATATGTGCAGTTACAATTAAGGAACTAGCAACGAACCTTTGATAAAAAAGAGGTCAAAAATAAGGATCATCTAGAACTAGGCCTTAAGGTAGGTTTCACATAAAAAAGCATACATGCTTTTTTATATGAAATCTTCACAGTGCTATACATGCATAGCACTGTGAATGGGTAAGGAAAGCATCAACAGTGTCATGGAGGTGCAATGGATGTAGCACATTTTCTGTACCAAAAATCTCACCTGTTTGATGCCCACAGTTAATTCTTATACCAAGTGGGTGGGTTTTATACATATGAAAAATCTGGCATGGCCGGAATTCTGGCTGGATTTCAATTTGAAAATCTGGCAAGTCTGGTTCCAGCCAGGTTTCTTAAATTAAGATCCAGGACACCCTTAGTCATGAAGGCTTTTACCACCCCTATTATCTAGGGTCTATGGACAAAAGACAGCTACTGTTGGCTAGAGAGAAAATTAGCAAAAAATTAACTAATATAATTTTCACAAATGCTGCTTTAACAATTCAGTAACACTTGCATTACATCTGCTAAAAGTAGAGACAACAGCTTTCTCACACATAATATTTTGCAAGGTTTGGATGCTCTATTGTAATTTTCTAGAAAGCTCTTCTTCATACCCTGCAGCAGCATTTTAACATCTGAGTGCCTCTTGCAGTATGAAATATGAAAGTAAAGTGTTCCTTTCCACCATTATTATAAGTGATAGGTGTAATTTTTTGAGTTAGTGCTAGCTTCAAACAAATGACAAAAACATCCCAAACTATACTTATTTAACCACTTTTGATGCCCTTACCTTAATACCTTTGAAATGCAGCTTTTACAAAATCTGTGGCCACACAATGTTTGAACTGCATCCCTTAGCACCAAATAACAAATTGGGCACTCTGATGTAGAGGGAACTGGAGGATCAAAGAGCTCATCATAGCCTCCGGTCACATTATCATCAATTTCCATTTCATTGACTTCAAAGGTACAAGTGCAGCTGTCCTCTAATCTAATTCTGCCAGTCTATAGCAAAATAATCAAAAGAAACATTGAAACGGTGAACAATAGGATAAAGTATTTTTATAAGAAACCTAGCTCAAGGCCTAGTACTAAAGTTTCTTAATTTTTGACCACATTTTAATTCTAAAAGTTTCTCAATATTTTCTATTTGTCTTATAATAAACAAATTGCTTCAGTGTGAGTTAAATTCTAAAGGAATGTCATGTTTTCTAAGCTCTTTCTTCACGGTTCTAAAAATGTCTTAAAATTGTAGGATGTCTAGTACAAGGTAGCCTATAACCTGGCTTTTCATAAGAAAAATGTGTAGTCCGAGCATTACAGAAAGCAAAATATTACAATTTGCTTTATTAGGCAGCATAATTATGAATATATTAGCAGGCCACTAATATTAGTGGTCTTCTTTTCCATTTTTTGATACACTGCAGCAGGATCAGCTCATTCGAAAGTTATACCTAACAGTCCTGGTTTTAATAAATAATAAGAATTAATATGATTTATCAGTTGGCATCAAATGTGAAATAGAATCAAGTATGCATATTAATTTTGTATTTAGAATTGTAATTGTATTTAGGTGTATATATAATCCCAGAGACTAGTCATGGTATTTTGCTCCCCCTGGGCTCCGTCTTTGTATTGTAGTCCAGTAGTTCATAGTGTTCAGGTACTTTGTTTTGTAAAATTTTATATTTGAAAAAAAATAATGATGAAGGCCACATATCTTATGAAGCATAACAGTGTTATGCCATTTTACCCCAATGTTACTTCTCTGCACTTAACCACATAGTCTCTGTCCAATCTCATGACTTTACAGCAAGACTGTCAACATACCACTTTAGATATTTTCACATAAACTATTTATAGTATTGCTACTAGCATGCTATAGCACATTGATTTTCAACTATCTCCCAATGTTTATAGCCATTTCTGGCCAACCTCACAATGCACAAAAGGAAACTAAAAATATCAAATGCTTCCATCAATTAATAAGCATTTGTCCAATAAGCAATCAAGGCCTTATTCTATAAAAACATTTTCACTCCACCAATTTCAAACCCTATAATCTCATATATAGGCAACACTCAAATAAAGGTGGTGGTGCTTATATCCAGATACAGGTGCCACAGTGCCTTTATCCAGCCATGCTTTTCAAACATAAGATTCATTTTATTGATAGTGAGAAGTACCATATAAAGCAATTTTCTTAAAGCATATGTAATAAATACAAAATTCTCTAATAATCCTTCCTTAATTGCCGAGCCTGTTCCAGGCATTGGTGGCCACTCTTGAGTACATCTTCCATCTGTGTCTGTCATAGGCGTTGTCAATGATGTCGTTTGGCTCTCCTTGAAATTGGGACATAAACGACATTCGCTGTCTACCTCTAATAATAGGCTCTAATTTTGAGAAAACAAGCCTAATACCCTTACAGTCACTAAACAAGGGACCTCTATTCCCTTTCCTCTTTTGCTTTCTGGTTTTTCCGACACAGATTGTCATGGACTTGTGGATAGTCCCAGTGTATCTTTTAATCTGTGCGGCTTCTTATGTTGTTACAAACTCCAAAGCAGTACTTTGTTTGCTTACTCTATAGACTCCTTACAAAGAGGGCTAAGGAAAAAGGTAATTCAAAGTGACACTTAGCAAAAAGGATATATGCGCCAGACACCTATAAGTGATCCTACTTTCCAGACTTGAAAGTGCAGAACTTTCTAATATCTGGATATAGGCACCAGCACCTATATTGTCAGATTATAGGGTACTTTATATACTCTTGTTTGTTTAATTGTAGGGGGTCAGATTGCAATTTTTGAAATTTTTCACCCCCTAGAGCACTTTAAAATACTATTTTTTCATATTATAGGTATCATCACTATTAGCAACATGTTTACTGTCATTTTTATCTCATTCTTCATCATTCATCTCTCAATCAAGCACTTCATAACCCTCATCAGGTGGAACACTATCAACCACTCCATCAAATTTTCACTTTACACCATCTGTTAGGATCACTACCTCTTCTATTTCCTTCAGGGTTGTTGGGATTTCCCTGGTAGGTCACTTAATCATCACCTCCCCTACTTTATGAAAATCTGGAAAAATCTGTACCTCCTGTTTATTCAACCCCTTCCTATAACTAAGCAGAAAAGAGTACATGTTTTCTTCCAAAAGAAACCTGGCTCAAAGCCTAGCAATGAAGTTTCTTAATTTTTGGCCACACTCTAGCTCACCAGTTGCGTACATCAAGCAATATTCAAATTCCCTTTGGTTGCAATTTGCTGAATCTAAGTTACAAGTAGGGAGGTAAGTTGGGTCCTAACATTACTCAAGTACCTGCCTAAAAGACAGGTTGAGGCATTCTTTCAACAAAAAAGTACATTTTACTTGGTTGCACTATGGCCTATGGCCTGGAACTAGAACAGTTTACTAGTGACAGACTCCAACCTCCTCAAATTTTCATCAATGTATGACTTTTCCAAATGTAGTCATATTGTATATGGTTGGATGCAGAATTTTATGCTGATCAAGAATCACATTAGCAGCAGGGGTCAGAAATGGATTTATAGGATTTTTTTACGATTTTTCATACTTCAACAAACACAAAATATACACAGGAAATTGAGAAAGTTCACCTCTATGTGAACTTTGTACTGAAAATTCCTGCATGCATAAGACTCATTTCATACACACTTTGGTTTTCAACTGTAGAGCAACAAATGGACATATAAAATTTTCAGAAATGATAAATATTGTCAGAAAAGTATGATAGCATAAAAGCAAACAAGTAAAAGAGTATATGTTTCAAATCTTTTGAGTATCTGCTAGATTTTTCCATTGTAGCAAAAGGGATTTCACATCTAATCATGACAGTCATGGAGTAAGAGACCTATATGTGGTGTAGAATTATCTGGTTGATATCTGTGCTCTGAGTTTCTGCTTCATCTGGACACAGATATTCAAACCCTCCTTTGTCACTTCTTTCTATGTAAGAAACTAGTACATTGCTATCATTCGTACCATCAACCACTCCCAGATACCATTTGCAATTATTTTTGCTATTGTCCTACAAATCATATGCTGCATGATCTCCATATTGAATTATATCTGTTTTTGGCTTGGATATTGACTGAGAACTGCTTGATATTATCGTTTCTCTGGATAGACAGTATCATTTACTGGCATTTTTTATCTTAATCAAAACTGCTTCACAATTCAGTAAGAACATTACGCAAATCACCCATGGCAAGACTTGAGATATTTCTTAATTGGTTCACATACAGACAAAGATTAGCAGCATCCTCTTTTGTATCTCAAGTCTTATCATAGGTGATTAATAAATTTGGAAAAAGTCATACAATGATGAAAATTATAGGGGGTTGGAATCTGTCATTAGGAAAATGTTCTGGTTCCAGGCCATAGGCTGTAGTGCAACCAAGTAAAATGTACTGTTTTGTCGAAACTATACCTCAACCCATATCTTAGGCAGGTAATTGAGTGGAGCTAAACTTACCCCCTATTACAAGCTGCGATATTCAAATACACTAGTGAAAGATTATTTTCCTCTTCAGTTGCACTTTGTTGAAACTAAGCAAGTTGGGTTTGCTCTAAAGAATCCAAATGACATATCAAATAAGAATGAAATTCTTGAGCGACGGTTGTTCTTCGTACTCAAACAGTGTCATTTTCAATGAGAAGTTAATACATACCACAACAGGGAGTACACTAACGTGAACCTCGTAGAATTACTTCAAAGTTAATGTAAACAGGTGTGAAGCGTTAATACACGTCTCTTTTTTATAAGAAAATCATTATTTTGCTTGAGCCTCAACTTTGTTAACTTTTCCCGAAATTGAGCCTGAGATTTTCTTAAATTTTTCTTAACTTTTACTGAAATAAACAGGCTAGAGTGGTTTACACTTTCGTTAACAATATTGTATACTTCAATTTGAATTCCATCTTTAACAATTTGAATGGAATAACGACGAAATACTGATTTTCGGCCTATAAAACACTTAATTTTGAAAGCTGAGCCTCGTGATTTTCTTACGATTTTCTTAAGATTTTGACAATTTGAGCCTCATTTTCTTATACACATTTTTCTTATAAAAAACGCGTATGCAAGGCGTTGGCCTAACGTATCCGCACCACTGGTAGGCTATAAACCAAACAGTAAGCCTTATATGTCACAATGGAAATAGCTGATAAGATAGAATAGAGAAAATTTGGCACCTTAGCTACCTTGACACCTCCATAAACCCTCTGGGTCTTCAGATTTTCTTATTTAACTTCGAACATATTTACGTATACGCACCATGCGTATTTCAATTCGTATGTGTGTTGTGGTGTAGTGCGTAAACGAGGCAGCTTTCACATGTCACATGTCACATGCTCATTATGTAATCTTACCTCTGATTGGGGGTGTAGGGCTCAAGTAGAGGAATAGTTATCTCACGGTGAGAGGCAGTCATGCCCCCTTGAAGTGGCCAGGATCCTATTTGGTTTCCCTACTTGTTCCTAGCTTACGTATGGCTCCACGGATATTGCTTTTGCACGGCAGTGGCCACACCTCTGGCAACGGTTTTGACTTACCAGCTAAACTACGGTGAACCCAAAGGGCAATGCCTGAGGGTGGGAACATCTTTCCCAAGGGCATGAAATCACGGGAGGCAGGTGATGGATGGAAAGCTGAGCAGCCAAAGGATTTTTGGAACTCGTCAGCTTTTTGCTGCGTCAGGCAAGAGGATGCCATAAGTAAGGTACAATTTTGCAATTACTTTCTACAAGAGCGGTTCCCCTATGGGGCGGGTTGCCTCGGCCATTGTACTTTCGAATTAGAAGTTGTCTAAGGTAATTTGGAGCGAGGTCATTGAGGGACTTATATGTTGTTGTTTTAACTCATTTTCGAAAATTTTTCTGATTGATGTTAGACCAAGTTTTGCAAATAGTGGTTTGGCAGGGGTGTCGAATGCACTGTTGGTTATTATTCTAACTGCTCTATTCTGTAGCTTTTGGGCTCTGTTTATGTAAGTTGTAGTACAACACCCCCAGACAGAGGAGCAATATCTAAAATGTGGCTCTATTATGCTTCTATACAAGTTCTTCAAGATGTTCTGTGGTAAAAATTTTTTTGCATGCTTCAATACTCCTAAGGCATGGGAGACCTTCCTCGTGCTTTTTCCAAGTTAGATGTCTATCAATTTGAAGACAGAGATATGTTGTTTCTTTTACATTTTGAATATTTGTTTCACGTGTTTTCAAGTCTAATTCGCCTAAGATCTTCTGATGCTTTTGACGAGATAAGATATTGATGGGAATAGTTTTAACTAAATTTAACGATAGCTTGTTCCCTTTAAGCCAATTGACAAAGCTCTCAAGATCCTTGTTAATGGTCTCATTCAGCTGATCTAAACTAGCCCCACGATAGTATAGAACAGTATCATCGGCATACATGGCAACTGTATAGTCTTCTATGACTTTAGTAAGGTCATTGATATAGACAAAGAATAAGAGAGGACGAAGACACGAGCCTTGAGGTACTCTAATGTTAACTGCATTAACCTGAGAGTCTGTTCCATTAACTCTACAAAGTTGCTTTCTACCTGCAAGATAAGGCACAAACCAACAAAGTTCATCATTTCGGGCCCATACTTCTCAAGCTTTCCACACAGAAGTGAATGATCTACAGTATCAAGTACCTTTCTAAGATCGATAAACGTGGCACCAACTGTTATGATTGTAAGCCTACTCACATTTATCCTACCATATTCTCAACCTTCTCATTCTTATTATCACATATTATTTGTTATCTTTATGCCACTCACAATAAACATGATACATGAATCATCCACCATCTTAAACCAACCTCACTTTGACATAAAGACATATCACTCTTGTGTATTGGATGCTCTCGATAATAGGCTTTTTCTATGACATCCACGTTTCTCAATTGATGTTTGACTTTATCGACTCAATCTGCTGCTATCCAAAGTATTACACCAACCATTTCACTATCATAAAACGCAGAATACCAATCATCAGAGCTTTTTAATAGGCAAGACACCGTAGAGTGGAGTGCTCTAAATCCAGATTGTTCTTGTGATAAAAGATTGTTGTCTTTTGGATATTTGTATAGCTGATTTAAAATAAGTTTTCAAAAAGTCTTGTTAGAACAGGTAAACTGAAATTGGTCTGTAATTAGATGGTTCACCTTTATCCCCTTCTTTGAAAATAGGAGTTAATCTAGCAGTTTTCCATGAATCTGGAAATATACTGTTTCTAATTGAGGTGTTCAGAAGCTGTGCAATGGACTTAGAAACATAAGGAATAGCAAGCTTAAAAAATAAGAAGAGACTTTATCAATACCAACACTTTTAGTAGTCTTTATCTGATTCTTGGCCTGTGTTACATCATGTGCTGAAATTTCACTGAATCTGAAAGTCGATTCATGAGCATTGACAGTGTATTCGTTATTGAGTAGGGGGTTCGGGGTATTATATAATGTCGTTTACTATATGTTTTATTCAAGTACAGCCTTACATTAATCATGTTTACGTTCAAGAGTTGTTTTTTTAAGTTGTTTATTAAACATATTTACGTAAATTCTGTATCCTGTTATTCTTAATTTTGATTGGTAGAAATTTATAGATTCTGTGTAAGTTACCTATAAAAAAGAGAAGAAGAGGGCGATTCGAATAGATAGAGAAAAACAACTCAGATTAGATAGGAATCGAGAGAGAGAGAGAGAGAGAGAGAGAGAGAGAGAGAGAGAGACAGAATCAAAGAGAGAGATGGTAATGAATGAAAGATGAAAGAGCGCTGTGAAGACGTCCGCTAAGCGTGAAACGTGTATGGAAAACCCTGACAAGAATAGAGAATCCTTCGTAGCTCTATTCAGGCATAGTACGTAATGAAAGACTGTCTAAAATCAAGAAATAATGTAAATACTGAGAAAAATATAACAAACAATTAACTAACGACCAACCAACAACTTGATTGCTAGGAGCATGAACGTAGATCGCATCTACACACAGAGTACATTTCTGGTAAACCGCACGCCGAAGGTAAGCCAGGGAATATTTGTGGAGCGCCGAAAACTATACCTGTGCAGTAAAATCCAGTTTTAAAGCCAAATACACGTTACACGCCTCAAACTCTTTCTATTAGTTTCCACGGTGAACTCCGAAAATAGAGCTTTGTGCACTCCCAAGATTTTCGGACCTAAGTACATGGAATACAACTTCGATATCAACTGGAACAACTTGTGCAGCTTCTTGATCCTGAGTTAAGTTTGTTTGGCATAAAGATAAAACAGAAAGTTTCACCTGTGATATCCCTTCTTGACTGTCTTTCTTGAGTTGATGGAAGGAGTAGTCGTCCGCCTTAACGCATCAGTGCTTCCGTTCGATCGACTGGCAACAACGTATCATTATTCCTCGCAGATATCAACGTATTCCCACCAATATCACTGTCGAGATTTTTTAACTAATAGTGTACATGACACAAAACAAAGAGAGCACCAATAGCTAAATGCTGTTCACCGTACATAACAACACACAGCTCATTGTGCCATGCAATATTTTCCCGCCGCTTGCCCGCCAATTGAGGATCAGCCAATCAGAAGTTAGATTACGTAATGGTCATGGGACATGTGAAAGTGGCTTATTGACTGCCTGCAAAAAAATTGAGTGCATGCGATTACGCATGCGCAGTACGCAGATCGTCCATAAGCATATCAAAGCACTCAAATATTTGCAGGAAAACTCCTTTGAGGAGTGGTGGCGCCAAGAATTTACGAACGGATACCTTAGAGTTAGTTCATATGATGAGCCATAGATGACCCGAACCTACTATAGCATTGGTTCAGCAATGGCACGGCCGAAGGGGATGAGCCAGTCTTGAACCAATGAATTACGTGAATGTGGTTCGAGCCGATGCGTTACAGTGGTTTCATACGCTAAACTGAAGATGAACTTAACTACTCAAATTGCTAAATGCATAGGCTCGTGCTTATTGTGTGAACTAGCTCTTTCTCGTCGGACGAGGGGCTAAACTACCGTTCGCAGGGTATCATAACTACCAAAGATAATCGACGTAATCTGACATGTTCCAACAGGGAGGCGGACTATAGTCCCCTCTAGTCAAAGAGTGTTGCACCTCTTGAGTGCCCCTCATTGTACTTAAGCACTCAAATTTTTGCAGAGTAAAATGTCGTTGCATTTTCTTGAGTGCCCTCTCGTTGTATTGAGGCATTCAAATTTTTGCAGAGTCAAATGTGGCTGCATTTTTTTGAGTGCCCCTTCAATGCGTTGGTTTAAAAGTATGGCAGAATATGACAAACGAAATCAAATACCGTATTTTTCTGACTATAAGGCGCACATCAAATCCTTATATTTGTTAAAAAATCGGCGATACGCTTTATATTCCATTGCGCCTTATGTATGAACAGTGTATTGTGACTGTCCGATATTGTTCTGACCTTTTTCACTATCAACGCAATTGAAAAGGGGCGCTTGTCGATGAAATAAGTTTATTCTCTTCGCTTGCTGCGTAAGCGACTCCACTTGATTATCGAAGCATGATCGCTACAGGTTTTAAATCTCGTGGATTCATCCTTCTATGCTGTCTAAATAATAGTAATCAATAGTAATCTAAAAAATCAACAAGAACGTAATGATTTGAATAAATTCTATCCTATAGACTATTTTATTTTGCTTTATATGCGCCCTATAATACGGTACGTCTTATATATGAGAAAAGATCCGTTCACTGATACTGCGTCCTATAATCCGGTACGCCTTATAGTCCGAAAAATACGGTAATCCCAAGGCAAAATGACGGCTTTTTCATAAAAAATAGTGTACTCCATTATAAATGTCTTCAGGGCCAATTACTATTTGTAGCGAGCAAACTCAGAAACACTGGAACAAGCATGTGGTGAGGTTCAAGAACGGCTGTAGCACTCGTGCTAGGCAAAATAGCATAAGGGAAAGCTTGCACGGCATTCTCTCTCGCATCCTTTCTCAGAAATCCTCTAGTCCTTAATAGACATTGCAAAGTCAATTGTAGTATCTGTGGTTGCATGGCATGCAACTCAGTGAAAACTTCAATTTGGTGTTGGTAGTATCCTTGGTCAAGATGATTCACTATCCATGGCTCTTTACTGCTCTTCCTAATAACTTTCCATTTCTGCATTTTAAACAATGAGGCATTACTTTGGTATTACTGATTGTTGCTACTGGACCCTTTCAGAGCTTCAGCTCTGCGCAGTGCTTTTCAATCAGTGGTAAAAAAACTTTTAAATGGTTAATGGTTAATTGTCGGTAGTCATTTGGCCTTTCGGCAAGAGAAGCAGTGGCGTGTAGATAAGTATGCTTGAAGATGGTGCATATTACACGATATCTATCATCTTAAAGTCAAATTAGATTTGCAAGACAGATAGTTAACTGATTCATAGCAAAACATGTGTAACGTTTGCTGAATAAGTACTTTCGCGTTATGCAAAGGCAGGGATGTGCCGATGGGAGCGTGGGGGGCATCGCTCCCCCCAATATTTGCAAATTTGCAAGAAAGTTGGTCTAAAGTCAGCTATGCTGCAAGAAAGTTGGCCACAGTATTTTCCGTGAACTTTTATTTTTTTGGTAATAATAGGTTGTCAATTGGTCAAAACGCCTCCCTCCCCCAACGGAAGGTATCTCGGCACATCACTGTGCACAGGCACAGAATTGGTGTAGGTCTGATTACACACTCTCTTTCTATTTAAAAGTCGTCCATGGTCGCAAATACACATCGCTCACATGCAGAAGGGCGTTTTTCGGCATTCTAGAGGGCGTAACCTCAAAAACTTTTTCGTTCGTTTCACCCGTGTGCTCAAAACCTACCTTCTTTCAAGTTAATTATGTATTGTATAATTATACACGCATTTAGAGGGAAATCAAATTTTAACCACAGCTAAGTTGCTTAGGTGGTTCCATTTTTGCACTGCTTTAATGTTCAATAATATTGTTTTAGTCATAGTTCCCATGTTGGCTGCGAAGCAGTTACCCATTTACATTTTAGTTCTTGGTAAAGGGGGGGGACGCTAATAAGCTGTTGGCCACCCATTGCTAGAAGTACCCAAGCCGCCACTGGACTGGACAATTCATTAAGTTTTGCCACAGAGACCATTATCATGGGGAAGTTAGGGTAAGTTAAGGTGACTGATACGTAACTAGTATTCTGTGGTTCAATATCAGTCACTTTCACATACCTGATTCAGTATTCCCAGAGGGATAATTTCCCTCATACAATAACTGCTTGGTAATATGCAAGTAAAGGAGTATGACCACATGTATATCTACCAGTATCCTTACAACCGTAAATGCTGTCATAGCTTTTTCAAGCTTTTCAATGTAGGTATTATACAGGAGGGGTAATAGTAGGTATCCTTGGATAGCCCCACTTAATCTAATAATAATTAGTAATGGTAAGTAATAATACTGGGCAATATTAAAAATAATGAAAAATAGTAATTAAATGTTCATAAAAATTGTTTCTACTAATTGATAATGGGCAAAAGACGATATTAATGTTAGCATTCATAAGAGTGATTAATATTTATAATGATGATCACTATTCATAACATTAAACACTATTCATAATGACGTGTAATAGTCATAGTACTGGCTAATATTCATAAGGAAGAAGCTTCCTTTAACTGTAGATTTTCTCTTTTAACATTTATGCTTCAATAATGATAATCTTATCCGTCAATGAAAAGAACGAAATATAACAACAAAAATAAGGCCCTTTTCACACTGATTCAACACAAGCACACTGCCTTTAAGTTGAATAAGCACCCTTCATTTAAGTGCAGATATACGATGATAAATAAGAGTTTCTTCAGAGGAATTGACAATGCTCTCGCTTTTGGTCGAAACCAAACTTTATTCTAGAGTTTAGATACAAAAAGGGAACCTAATAACACATTTGCTCTATCTATGAACATTATAAATTATTTTCCAATTAAATTAATTACATTATCCACTATTGTAGTATAATCTTGACGCTTTCTAAATACTCCCTAATACTACCAACGTGTCTAATAACATATTAAAACTAAGATTTGTCGATTACCCATGATAATATGACACCACCACTACTATTAACGATTTTAACTTTATACATATTTACATAATTACCTTACACTAATATAATCCATTGCATAACCAAGATATGGGAATGGAGCACAGCTATACAACGATATAATTAGCTAGAAGGTTCAAAGTTACAACACGAAAAATAACCTTAATCCAAGCTTTACAAGAGACAGCCTTCTCTTCTAAACCAAGAAGAGATACAAAGTATAATTTGTAAAATAGGAATACATTTGACATTCCAAAAACCAGGACAACCTTCTATGAAATATTAGGTCAAAAATTATAGCAAATGCTACCTCCCAATGATAGAGAGTGCCAGTCATCAATGTCATTTAAAAAAGAAGTACGATCCTGCACAATGAAGTGTGATTGTAGATCATGCAAAATTTTAATCTCTGGGGTGGATTTTATCTAATAGTTTGCTTTAATTAGCTGTATATAGCTATTATCATTATTAGCCAAGTTAAAATGGATTATTCATTATTGTGTATACATACATATATATTTATAATCATAAATATATATATATATATATATATATATATATATATATATAAATATATATATACATACATATATATAAATATATATATGTATATATATATGTATATATATATATATATATATGTATATATATATATATATATGTGTATATATATATATGTATATATACTGCCTATACTTGTAACGAAAGGACTTCAAAAAAGCTTAATGACATAGTCAAATAAAAAGATGTTTAGGAATTCAATGTGCACTATCCTATTGGGAGTGGCCACAAACACATATTAACCGTTATCTGCTACCCACCTTTATTACTGGGTCTCACTCGGGTAGCACCTTTGAAGCAGCAAATCAATAGGTTCATTTTGGTTTAGTTCCTTAAAACCCCGCAGTTGCAGTTTCAAGATTTGATATTTTGCTATCAGTCCCTTGGTGATTACTTCACCTGTATTGTATTTTCCATGATAGTGACAATCAGTTATCAATATGACACCTTTGCTCTCCACAGTGAGGGACCTTTATTGCTTGAAGCTATTCTAAATCCATCTATATCAGCAACATTCATGCTTAAGAAAGGTTTCATTTTAGTGAACTGTACTTTGTAGTTTACATATTGGTGCTTCTTTGTGGCACATAATCTCCTCTGAAAGTTCCCCCAGGGGAACATCGAGCGTAAATGTTTCTTGATTTTGAGACATGGACATGCTATGTACACCTGAGTCTCGTGCTTTTCCAAGTCTTGATGCCCAAGTATTTCTTGATACCAATCCATGATTCCGAGGGCCTACTTTTGGCGACTCACATGGCACAATTGGTAGATCAATGGAGTTTTGACCTTTGATGCTAATATTCTGCATGAATTCCTGAGTTAGTCTTCCAGCACATATAGTATCCCCAGATTTTGTTATACTCTCATTTACAATCGTGCTCACTTTGCTCTTGTTTTCTGCCGACATGCACTTCCTGTTCGCAAAACAAACCAAAGGTCGTTTGTCTATTTGTCTGTTTGATGTTGAATCGCCATCCAAAGGTACCTTCTCCACATTGGCTTTATCAGTGGGGCTTGCCACTGTGAACTGAAACCTCGTCATCGAAGATGGTGAAGTCGCCACGCTTATTACATTCCTTATCACAGAGTCCTTTTCCCTTTCCGCATCTTTTCGGACGTCAATCATCGATTTAGTCTTAAACCGTTTTCCATCATTTTCTGGCTGAAGCACATTACTAGGTGGTGAAGAATCCATTACCTCAATCGATTCAAGTGATGTGAGATCAACAGATAGTTTCTCTTTTTCATTGAACTCACTGGTCTCCACAGCATTTTTGGAGCCTACTAAGTCATTACTGCCTTGACTCAGACCACCATTTCTTGAACTAACTTGTGACGTCTTCCGCTTCTGTTCGCTCCTTCTCTTGAAGATCATCCCGTTTATGACAGACTCCAACTTAGGCACGCTCTCGTCGGCAGAATCATAGACAGTTTCAAGTCTATTTGCTTCATACTCTGTTTCTTGGGAGCTCATCGAGTTCAGAGGCACATTAGTTGCTTTCTGACGGACAAGCGGCGACGATGAGCGGCTAGAGTACGCACTTCTTACTGCCTCGCATGATGTGCCCATTCCTTCATTCTTTGGCGCAACTTCTTGAAGCGAGTCCTCTGGCAGCATTACTTCAAGTCTACGTGAAACTTCAAAAAGGGTCTTGCTGACACCTGGTGAAGGTGCAACAAGGCTATTCCTTTCCCCTCTGCTCTCTGTATTGATGAATCCTTTTGAGTCTCGTCTGCTGGATATCTGCGAGTCACTGCTATCTACAACAGACTGGTTGAGTTGCTTTTTTGTTCTTGAAATACCTGGTAATCTTCTCCTTGACTGGCCTCTTGAATGAGCGGCAAGTATGCATATGCCATTGCGCCTGCCCATCCTCCCACGAGGGCTGGCTAGTTTAGAAGAACAACTACTGAAGCTGCGAGGCGTGCTCGGCGTCGTCATAAAATCACTGATTCCCGTGCTGAGTGTAGATTTGCCAGGGCTGTTTAAATAGAGTGGCGATTGCAGCGGGGATAGCTCCTGCCTAGAGGCACAAGTACTGCTATAAAGATCTTGAGAATACGTAGATGATTCAGCGTATGGTGATAATGGGTATGGAGAACCAATAGAGCTTTGAATCTGGCTGTTCGTTCTGCTTGGGGTGCTTGGTGGGCTCACATTAATGCTAGGGCTTTCATAGTTTGGTGATAACCGAATGACTGGGAGCTGAGAAAGTGCAGTTCGTACAGGGCTGGACTGTTTTAATTTTTGGCTTTCATCACCACCAATGACATTACTAATCTTTCGTCTGGCTGGAGGGCTTTTTCCACTAGCACGTGAATTCAATGAGGAATTGATGCTTGGGCATGGTGAGTTACGCGATGGACCTGCTCTGGCACCACTTTCTTTACATTTACTTGTTGCAGAGTTGATTGCACCAAATTGGCGAAGTGTGTGTGTCGGGCTGGCGAGCGGTGTTCTCCTTGGAGAGTGCAAAATAGCGGTAAAATCAGATTGATCGGAGCGTTGCTTCTGCAAAAGTCGGTTGGGCATCCACGGATCGGTCATTCGTAGTGCATTTGCTGCACCAAAAAGTATTGGCCTCTTTCGCTTGTTTGATACACGCAATCTCGCCTGAGCGTGGGAGTAATACAGTGAAAAGTTATTTACTATTACTGGTATTGGCAATGCAATAACAAGGACGCCACAAAGTGCGCATAAAATTCCGACACACTTCCCAGGTGCCGTTTTTGGGACAATGTCACCGTATCCAATCGTTGTCATAGTGACAACACTCCACCAAAATGAGCCTGGAATCGAGTCAAATTTCTCTGCTTGGAGGTCTTTTTCTGCGTAATAGATGAGGCTTGAGAAGATGATGACAGCAATGGATAGGAAAAACACAAGAAGAAAGAGCTCGCGGCAACTTGATTTGAGGGTGTGACCGAGAATCTGTAGGCCATAAGAGTGACGCGAGAGTTTGAAGATGCGGAAAAGTCGTGTGATTCGTACGACGCGCAGCACGACAATCGTTTTCATGTTGTTCCTACGAAGCATAAACTCGAGATAGAATGGGAAAATGGCACAAAAATCAATCCAGTTCATGGCACTTTTGAAGAAAGCCACTTTGTCTCCACAGAAGAGAAAACGGCTGAAAAACTCCAGCGTAAACCAAACGACACAAATGATCTCGAGATAGTAGAGGAATTGAAACTGTAGACTGCTTCTATTCTCAAAGAACTTCAATGTTTCCAAGCAAAAGGTAGTGACTGATATAATGATTAGGCACATGGATATTAGACCAATAATCTAAAAATGAAGAGACGCACATCAACGTTTGAAAACGAGTAGGTATTAGTTAGTTATAAGCTATATATGTAACCTTCTTTAAACAAGATTTGTGATATGTGATACGATGTGATATGAACGAGGTTGAAGCATGTACATAACAAAATACTTCTGTTACATAGAAAATTGCAGAACGGAAGATTTGCAGACTGATTTGTTATACTTGTGCAGTGCTGGACCAAGTGGTCCAGTAGCCTGATATTACAGCACATAGCCACTGGTGAGTTACAACGCTCCTTTAGTTCAAGCTCTGGGGACATATGCTGTTGTGTGTGAAAAAGCAGTAAGGCGGGACAGTTCAAAACCCCTACCAAAATTTTATAGCATTGAACATAATAATTCAAAAAACAGGTCTATTTCTAGGAGTTTTAGGTCCCTACTTCCTGTTATAGCGGCAAATTTGGTCACCTTCCTAATAAATTCATATCTGTCAAAAACATCAAATCCTACCAATTCTAATTTAGCATGAGTTTCCTACACCACTGTTTCGGCAAGCCCTAGGGTGCATTCCATGCTGATCCGATGCCGGAGATTTTCTCAGAATTCTGTTGTTATGCCATATAGTGGAAGGGCCAATTCAAAAAATAGCATTGCCTACTCGCGTGCACTTACTGGTGCAAGGGTGAAATATAGAGGATATTATAACATACAAAAAGAAGCTTTTGTACACGGTTCCTAACGCTTGGAATAGTATCCCACAGGCTATTAGAATTGTCGAGACCATTGCAAGATTTAAAAAAGAGTTGAAATCTCACCTTTTGAGCTAAAAGACACTATAGCAGTCCTAATTTGCATAAATTCATAGAAGACCAGCAATAAATACTTCTCAATGTAGCACATTTGTTATTTTTTTTGTGGTATGGTAGCTTCATTTTCTTTGTGTAATATTGTATTTGTTTATTGAGTTACAAGTATAGCTGAATGAATATTGTGGGTAAATAAGATTAAATAAAAATAAAATAAAGGACAAATAATAAAAATAAAATAAAGGACAAATAATCTGAAAATTCGGGGGACAGAGAGAAAGAGAGGGTTTGGGGGCGAAGCCTAGAAAATATTTACTGACCACGCCTTTTAGGCTGTCGGAAAGCGTAGGAAGCGCCTTCTTACATATTTCTCCAACTGAAATTGCTCGGAAATTGACTTTTGCAGACTTAATTATTTATTTTTTCAAGACCACTGATAAGATTTCCAAGACTACCATTAGTGGCCAAGAACACCCTAAAGTAGGTACAGATTCTGCTCCAATGATGTCGATGTTCTAGTTCAATAGTGATGGAGCTGAGTCTGCTCTACATACCGTTGACCCTATGCACTCTGACAATATGACATTGACTCACCTGAGCTGCCTTCGAAGAATTTGGTTCTTCCAGTGTAGACCAGACTTTCGGCTGCCAATACGCCCATTTTCTCATTATACTATTGACAGTGCTTCTCCTTTCAACTTGTGCTTCTTCTTGCTCACCCAGCTGCACCGGGTTCTCAACGTCTGATGGTTGAGTCGAGTTCCTTTCATCGTCTCCATCAATCGAATCAAATGACTGCAAATTGACCTACAAGCAATAACATTTCAGTTTAACAACAATGGCAATTGCTTGTCTTGAATCAAATTAAGATGAACGAACATGAAGAGAAGATCTAGACTAGGCCTAACACACTAATATTATCGAAGAGCGAGTATGGAAAAAGCTTATCTTTATTATAGTTTTATATGAAAGAAACTAAAAGGAAAGATCAAAATAAGTTTCTTTTAAAGAGCTGACTTTCGTAGCGCTCCGCGGAGCTCTACAAAAACCAGTTCTTCAAAAGACGGCTCTTCGCTTGGTTTCACGAGGCTCTTACATTCCTATTGTAGTGTTTGTTTCTTCGTTTGAGTTCAATATGGTATTTTCTGGTGGAAGGAAAGTATGAGGTGATATGCCTATGTGTCAATATGTATGATATGGCCTTGGTGGGAACACAGTATCAGTTTTGGCTCTTTGGTCTCTCACTGGTTGGCCATCCCTGCTGGAAAACATTATAATGCTGCGCAGCGGCACTGAGTAACTATGAAGGAGCTTAATTTGGCCTACAAGTTCTTTTTATAAGAAACATAGGGCTGAAATTTGACAAAATTAATAAACATTTAAGAAACATAGGTAGGCTGAGTTTCAAATAACGACTTTCAAAAACTGTTTTACTTGTAAATCGTTGACCAAACTAGCAAGAAAATAGAATGAACATCCAATGCATGCCTTACAAAACCTGAGCATCCTTCTCTTGCATCAAAATTGCCTAATCTGGGTTGTTATCGTCATTCATTGGAAGTCGCTAAATTTAAGCAACATTTAACAAACATTTAAGGCCTGGATTTGACGAAATATTAAGAAACTGAAGGCAGAGAGTTCGTTTCTTATAATACAACCTGTGTAGGAAAAAGTGTTAACCGTAAGATGTAGGTCACGGCCGAAAACAGGAAGCTATTCGAGAGTTTTAATCGGCCGAGGTTCTGGGGAGACCTGCAACCTTCATTCTGTTTTGCATTATTCAGCTCTATGCATCATGAAATGCTGGAGGTTTTTCCACATTTTGCTGTTGCTGGAGCTCGGCTGCAGACAAGCATGAAATACTGGAGTCTCCAGCAGAATGCGGGAGGCTTGGTAGCTATGATAAATGAAGGAAAAGTACTGAATTTGTTTTAGTGTAATAAGGCTCTACATGGAGCGATATAAATTCGCGTGCTAATGCCGAAGCTATCGTTTTGTATCATTACCTAAAATTCAAAATTTTTACCTCTGCATCGCGATGTTTGTGATAATTCATCCAACAACATGGCTCAATTAAAGCCTCATCTATGCCCCAGTAAACAAGCTCTTCCTCAAACAGAGGTCCACATACGTCTGAAGGGCAGTGCAGCTTTCCAGTTCGATAGTAGTCAAGGATGTATGAAAACAAACCAGGGTGTCTATCAAAAAAGTACTCCTGTCGGTCTGGATCATATTCTGGAGACATCGTATTCTTTTCTGTGATCCAGTAGAGTCTTGTATCCGGTAATGAGTGCAAGGTGCCAATAAATGTCTCGTGCCTGGTTCCCCCAACGTTGATGACAATCCGTTCCCCTTTATTTGAGGGTGAAAAGGGCTCGAACGATGTGTCTGACATGCCTTCATTGCATCCATCAAGTCCATTTGCTAACAAAGTGAGATTGAAGAATATAAGAAAGGAGGCATAATAGACATTTAGAAACTACAGAAAGTTATACATAACTAGCGAACTCTTTTTGTGCACAGAGCACAGAAAGCTTGGTCAAAACTTGCTGATATTAAAAAGACATCCATTTTAACCTGTATGGGGGAACATTTCTTTTTGAAATAACTGCCAAGGCGGAGCAATGCACAATAGCTGCAACTGGGGGTGTAGACTGGGGGCTCAGGGGGGCTCAGCCCCCTAGTCATTTTTTTCTTATTTTGGAGGGCTAGAGTCCCCTAGTTATTCCAAACAAACACAGATTCAGAGCAAAAAATGACAAGGCTATGAGATTCTCATTCATGTTCCTAAAATAATTAACATCACCATGACAGTTTCTAAAGAGAAGTTCTTCCAACGGCTGTCTTTATGTTGAATTTTGTCATTTAAACCATCTTCTTTCCAAAAAAGCTACTTTCCAATCTTCTTCAGGGGTGAAAATTGTGTGAGCCCCTCCCTTCCCCAATGTTTAAAAACGCTAAGTTTGGAGGGCAGTTGAATCTCTTTGCAGGGTAATAATGCCTTACCACATATGAATTTTAGTGCACATTCTGGCGTAGACTCTCGTTCTTTTGGCGCACTAGCATGAGATCTTTTTTCTAGCGGTGGACTATACAACAGCAAAAGCAAGGCTCATCGTAACTTCCTTGTATTTCATTTTCAAGTTAAAGGACTAGTTTTTGCTCTGGGAACAGATAACAATTGTGATAGCAGCTTTCAAACCATGCCCCAAAAGGGCGTTTTCTGATGTTCTAGAGGGCGTAGTTCTGAAAAATTTTTCAGGTGGCAAGCCCCCAGACTCCATCCTTCTCACCCTTCTCTTCTACAGTAGTTCCGTGTTGTGAGATGCCATAGGGGGGCTTGTGTGTCCCCATTTTCAATGGTGCTAAGAGCTTCTAGCAATTCGGTGAATTCATCTCCGTCGTGAATTACGCTTGGCATAAATACAACTTGGTATCAATCGATATTTTTCATAGTTGGCAAAGCCGACATTTATCTACTGTTTACAACTGCTGGGATGGTATTCCTTTGAATCTATTATCAAAGTATAGATGTAATAGGGCAATATCCAGTGTTTATTTGAAAGTATAGATGTTATGCCCCTGACCTTCTTTTATGCAGGTTTCAAACTAGGAGCCAATCTCGTTTTGGAGTACGATACCTAGCCTCGTTCTGGAATAAAATATCTAGCATCGTTTTGGAATAAAATACACAGCCTCTTTTTGAAATAGAGGAATTTATGCATGAGCCCCCCCTAGTTATTAATCTAGCTGTACAGCACTGGCTGCAACTGATGCAAGACACAGAAGCGCACTCATGCACACAGACACAAACACACACACACACACACACATACATATATATATATATATATATATATATATATATATATATATATA
>WIPJ01000373.1:46811-62777 GCA_018155075.1 Cassiopea andromeda
TATATATATATATATATATTTAGCTATAAGAAAATTATGTTGAAATAACGATGTCTAATGCAATAGTTGTGAGTAATAGAGTGTTGACCTCAACAAGAGAAAATGAATTACAACTTTTGCCAGCAAAATACTTGAAGTGTTCATCATAAAACTAAAATTGCTATCAGACCTCAAGTTGTATGATTGACTAGATCAACCTAAAGTTAATTTGGCATGTTTCTGCTCTACTTTCTTCATTTTTCGTTATAACTGAAAAATTCTCTTTAAATGTAGAAAACTTTTCAAACTTTTGTATATGGCAACTTTTGTTGTAATTGAAAACCTCTTTAAATGTTGAATATATTCACACATGACAAAGATTTGCAATAGTGATGAGAAACCTCTCTGAATTGTAGAATCTATTGTTACGCTTGTGCTACAGAGGTTGTTGTCTTCAAGGGAAGCTTTCTTCAGATGTACACATCTTTTTATAGAAAAAGGTTTATAAGAAAATGAGGCTTAATTGGTCAAAATCGTAAGAAAATCTAAAGAAAATCACGAGGCTCAATTTCCAAACTGTAGTGTTTTTATTGGCCGAACATCGACATTTCATCGTTATTGCATTCAAAATATTAAAGATAAAATTCAAATTCAAGTATATAATATTTGTAACGAAAGTGTAAACCATTTTAGCCAGTTTTTTTCAGTAAAAGTTAAGAAAATTTGAAGAAAATCTCAGGCTCAATTTCGGGAAAAGTTAAGAAAATTGAGGCTCAGGCAAAATGGCGGTTTTCTTGTAAAAAAATTTGCATATGAGATTTTAATTGCTTGAAGCTAATTGCCAGTTGTTACTAATGAGAAAATTGACGAGTGTGCTTTACATTCACATGACTCAAAACATATGGAGCTACTGACAACATAGAAAGGGAAAATCAGGTACGACTTTGAAGTTCTTCCAGATGCTTAAAAATGTTACCTACTCGGAAAACTGTTGGTTCCTATCACAGTTAATGACAACACTGACACTCATCAGCAACAGAACTGATTACATTAAATTATTTTCTAGCAATTTTGTGGACACTAGCTTAATTATTTTAGGGACAATGTCATTTCCTCAAGATTGTGTGTTGACTTAAAGTTTTTCCACAATAAAGACTGGGTTGATTGACTAGCCAAGACAGCAAAATTTTAAACCTTTTCTTGCTGAACATATCTGGATGGCTCGAAATGACGAATTTCTAAGCTGGATTTCAGTGTTATATTGAGTTCTGGCTAAGGAACAGGCTGTAAAGGAGATGAGCTGATCGTGTTTCATTTTACAAATGTAGAACAAAGGGAAATATCCCTTATATAAATTGCTTGCTAAATTTCATATCATCAACATTTGCAAATGATTAGCAAGTTTGCATCCATCTAACTATTATAGGACTGTGGAACTCTTCCTTAACCCATAAATGTGATGTTTAAATCGATATACACATAGTTGCCAAATCTCCCACATTCTGCTGGAGACTCCAGCATTTCACACTTTTCTCCAGCCGAGCTCCAGCGACAGCAAAATCTGGTAACAACCCCTGTATTTTATGATGCACAGAGCCCAACAATGAAAAATACAGTGAAGGTTACAGGTCTCCCCCAGAGCCTAGACCGATTAAAAACTCCCAAACAACCTCTTGTTTTCGGCCATGACGTGCATTTTATGGTGGACACTTCTTCGCATACGCCACAGTAAACTCCTTCACAGTTCCTTAGTGCCATTGCGCAGCACTCATGTTGTCCTGCATTTTATTTTCCGACACTTGGCAACTATGATATAACAAGAGAAAGCTTTTTACAAGTAACTTGACATCACTTAAGAATTGAACTACGAGTACTTCTCAAGCTGCTCTTTGTAGCTCTGAGCCCAAATATAACCCCTGGAAAAATGTCATCGACATAGAGGTTATCAAGATTCGGAGATTACAGCTGATCTGTCAAGTCGCCTACACTTAATACTAATAATAATAATTTCTTTTGAAACTTCAATATTATAATAATACATTTTAAGTATACAATGATGCACCTCACTACATGAAGGCAGTGTATAATTGACAAGTCTGCTATATATATATATATATATATATATATATATATATATATATATATATATATATATATATATATATATATAGCAGACTTGTCAATTATACACTGCCTTCATGTAGTGAGGTGTATCATTGTATACTTAAAATGTGTATAAAATATATATAAACAACATGCACACACACACAAAGAAAAGCAATTACGAAAATGTATTTGAGTTAATATAACCATATCTGTAAAAGTCAAGCAAATCAGGGTTGGTCCAACTTTTAGTTCTTCCACAATAGATGTAGTAGCTGCATCTAACTGCTATGTTCATAATAATAGCAATAATAATATAACAATATTTATACAGGTACGATTTATTGTTAGTTTTAATAAACTGTCTTCAATCAATAACTTCTGCTCTACACAGAAGTCTACACTTCTCTTTTCCAAACTACAGATCGTGTTTTAAGTTTTATTTAAATAATCGGCTGGTCTTGTTCAGTAATGGGGAAACAGTTGATTACTTCTTGAACTTGAAGCAGAAACTCACAATATAGAAATGCTAAGTGAGTTAGGAAGCTTATAGTGAGAAAACTGAGTGACTGTAGGCAAGTGCTCGAAGCTGTCATCTTGCAAGCACAAGCACAGCCGGCATTTTTAGGAGCAACATGGCGACCAACAGAATGAGCAATCAAAACTGATTGATGAATACAGCACTACAACAGTTGGTTAGATGAATGCAACTCTACAAAAACTTGAGAACAGTTGGCTTATGAAAACAAATGCCAGATGTTATTAATATTTTCATGAGGTATTTTGAGGTGTGATTTCACGTTCGTGTTGATATTCATGTTTGTTTGCTTTTCTTAATTACGAAAAACTTTTACGAGTATTTGCAACAACGTTTTGGAATATATGAAATGACTTTTAGGAATTTAGAGAGTAGGTAAATGAAAGCAGATTTTATAATGGAAAGTTGAGATTGCGTTGCTCGATAAGGGGTATTTGATTTAAAGATTTAATCAGTCTCCGAATGCTAAGAAGATTTCTCCGCACACGTATTGCAAGTTATAAAAATTAGCAACTACACTAGTGAAGCCTTTTACATGCTACTCGTCTCTCTGCTATGGCTAATAAATGAATACATGCTTCAAATATAACGCTAAACAGATATTTCAACTAACTATGTTGAACAGGGAGCACAATTAGTTTGAATAATAGCCATCCAATTATTTCTTTGGAAATGCAAAGAAAGCTACGCACTTGTGACGAAAAGCAACTTCTTTGACAATTGCTATGTGAAGCACTACTACCTACCTTCCTCGAGGCAACGAACCCCAGAGCATAGTCCTTTTGGGAAGGGCACGTTCTTCGTCTCCATAGCTGCAGTACCTAGTAGCCAACTTTTTACTCTTTTTCTACCAACCGCATATTGATTCCTTTCAAAACTGCCATCACACAACTCATAAGAATCTCCCTGCATTTTGTATCAACTGATAAAATGACACCAAACTTCTTGTCCTGTTCAAGTCAGCTACTTACGGGGGTTGAATGAAATTCGCTGTCTTAGCCACTTGCTCAGAAGTACCTGTCTCTTACAGCATATGCGATTGATCAAAACTATGTCGGCTTGCTTTAAAAGCAAGGTTAGACGGGGTCCATGGCCGCTCCATGCACTGGCAGCTGCGAGTTTGAATTTCAACTTTAGATGAATTGAGTAGGGGAGCCTTGCAAGCAAACACGGCAAGAGTCATCGATATTAGAGATGCATTGAACGTTTGCTGCATCATAGAATTCACATTATTTCAAAATCCTCATCAAAACAACGATATCATTGCTATCTTAAAACACTGAATTTCACTTATGAGTTTGGCATCACAAAAAACCAGTCTATTTGATATTTTCATATTGTGTGACATTGCTAAGCAGAAGAGTTTTGTAACTAACAATACTTTAGGTAAACTATTTGTGGTGGTGATTAGAGTTTGCGCATTAAAGTGCATGGTGGTCAGAGGGTCATGCTCAACTGTAAATCTCATATAGCAGGTTATCATTACTGTGCTCTTTAGCTTAGTTGCTAAGTAACATGTATACACAACACAGAGCAGGGCAGATTCCGTCACTACAAGCCAAAAGTTGCCATTGCCGAATTAGCTGAATGAAAAATACTTTTCTATACAAATTGCAGTGTACTCAATATTTCTCAAGAACTATTAGAAATAGCAAGACATCTATTTGCTTTAATTACCTTTTTGCACAAACAAAACAGATACGGGAGGCTTGCATGTTCCGACGGGGAGGCTATAGCCCCCCAACCCTCCACTGGCGCCTCCTCTGACTGCTACAGGTCAAAAAGTGATCCGTAGCAGTGTAATCAGGACCTAAAAGTATCAATTGCACGTAGTCCGGATATGGTGAACCGTATCCCAAACTAGAACAAAAACTTTGATAGAGAACTGATGATAATGATGATGATGATGATGATGATGATGATGATGATGATGATGATGATGATGATGATGATGATGATGATGATGGTGATGATGGCTAGCCCTTGGTTGGAGACCTCCAAGTGGTGGCGAGCGGCGGTTATGTGTCGAGAAACCTTCTGTTGGGGGGGGGTGTTTTGACCAATTTGCCAAATATTCTTACTAAAAAAATAAAAGGTCACAGAAAAACTGTTTCCAACTCTCTTGCAGCATGGCTGCCTTTTGACCAACTTTCTTGCAAATCTGAAAATTTTGGGAGGTATGATGCCGCCCCACGCCCCCAGTCGGCACATCCCTGGCAAACGGGCATAGAGAGACAACTGCCCTTAAGTTGATAGTGATTAATGTCACAAAGATACGTGCAATTCTCCAGAATGCCACTTAGAAAATTTTGCCTTAGGTGTAGCTACAGTCCAGTATTTTTCAAAATAGATTTATGTGGCATTCAGTTATCTTAGTTCAACTGTAATTTAAAAAGGAAGGCCAGCTATCTCTTGCTCGTGATGTTATCGCCGGAACAGGCAAGCATTGATGATTGATCTCCAGAGCGGAGGGCCATGTCAGTAGAGTAAAAACGATGTATCATGCCTGCGTGGATGATTCATTGCCTTCAGCTAGCAGCAGAGAATATCGAACAGAAGAAATGGTAAAACCTCTATTAGACTAACTGTTATTCTCTTGGAGTTACTTGCACCCCAATCTTTCGGTATGAAATACTATGTGAGCCTGCTCTGGCGCCAAGAACACCAACAAAACACAGGGATCCATTATTGTGTGTCAATCATAGTTGCTATCACGATGGCCATGAGTAAAACCATTCTGACGTAACGTATGTCATTGAAACGTATAAGGAAAGCATTTGCTTTGACGGATAAATTAACAACATTTACACAACACTTTTGCTTATAAGAGGAAATAAAGTAATTACATAAAGACAGTTTCTTTATGAGAAATAATTGGTCAACGCAATCATAGACGCTGTTTGTTTTATTTCGAGTGATGAATCATGGAAAACTTTACAACAGCAACTGTAACGTAAGTCCTAGTTTACATTGGACTATGACATAAAGTTAGCTTGCAGCACACAAGATTATGTCGATATAGAAACGAATGCGTAATTGATTTAGGTAGCATGAATATCTAAACTTTATAGAAGCATAATTCATTATCCGGTGTACAATGAGCATCTGCAGCACAACGTGCATCAATTTACAAGTTATTGGCACCAATTCCCCTTAGATTTCTACGGTAAAAAATGGTATGGTATTCAGAACAAATCAATTACTCTGGCAATCAAGATTCAATTCAGTAAATGAAAGTAACTTTCATTCCATTTGCCACAATACAAATTTGTTCAAACGTTAGTATATTTAAAATCTAATGTTTATAGATTGCAGAAAACCCAAACAGGCTGATTCCTTCTGTTTGTGATAAGATTTTACATTTACCACAAATTGTTTGATTTCTAGGTAAAGGCAAAGGTAGTCCCGTATACTTTCTTACGTAGGGAGTGCCTGTTAGAGAGGACACTTATCCTGAGGGTGGCCATTGCTCGCCGCCTTTATCTCCCTAGTTTATTCAGTCAGGGCATCGAGTCGGACTCAAACCGTAGACCTTTATTTTTTATGCTATTTAACACATTTTTTTAAGTTGGAATTATTAACACTTTCACTACTAGCTACAATGGCATCAGCCAACAGTAACTAATTAAATCCAACTTCAATTACTAAAATGCTCATGTGATAAAGATAAAAAGAAGAGGATAGCAAAAAAATAAGACTTCATCTACATAATTTACAGTTGCAACTTTCCTCCTTCCGGCCTATTACTTTCATTTTGAATGCTGCCATATTAGTAAAAGCTTTTATATCGTCGGTAAGTGCATTCCAAGGACGCTACCTCTAAAAGTAATCGAGTTTGCTCCATATGCTTGCGTTTTTATTTGAGGTAGCACCACTAGATTTTTGGTTCTCAGATTGTATTCAACTTGTTTCATGTTAAACAGGCCCCATAGGTACGAGGGGTTTAAGTAGCTCAGAGTCTTCAATACCTCTAACATTAGCTTATGAAGATGAACCTTCCTCATGGGAGGCATGCGCTCTAACCACTGTGCTACCTCGCCCATGATTTCCAGGTACAACTTCAAAAAAATTCAACTTAAGAAGAATTGAAACTTTGATTGAAAATTACATCACGAGGTGGGTGCGTGGGCACAGGGAGGCAACTGAACCTAAGCTGATAGCAATTCATGTCACTGAGGTTCAGATTTGGGTCAGATGCTGATGGTACATGGCAAATAGTCCAACAAGGCTCTAGTAGAAAACAAAAGGCCCACTGGCTCATGTTAAAGTTTTGCTCAATAAATGTAGGGGTAGCAAAGACAGTTAACAGCAGCCAACACTATCACCTCTTTTTAGCAGCTGATAGGCAATCCATTGGACAGAAGGGTCATTCCTAGGCCTGGTTGGCTCAGGTGCGCAACTAGGGGAGTCCTGGTGGTCTAGACCCCTACCCTTTTCAGCACATGAACAGAAGTATCCTCTTTATAGTACCTTCTCTATATTAACAAGTCAAAAAGGGCGTTTCCCTAAGATGGAAAAGGTGGGATGCTGAAAATTTTCCTGGGGCTTCGCCCCCGACCGCCTTTTCCTCCCTTCCCGTGATAAGACATAGCAATAAGAGTCTTTCGTCTTCAGAGCAACGATACTAGCAAACATCCCACAGCATTTTCTCCATTTATGAATCTGAAAGACAATATTCACAGGCTGTATCTTCTCTTAAACAGTTCTGATGTCCCTTTTTCATCGATTACACCCCTGCCATCGAAAATTCCTATCTGCGCGCCAGCACAGTGTCCTAGCTGCGCGCCTTGAGTTCAACAAGGGGGATGATTGAAAGGATGACGATACATACGGCAATGAAAAAAGAGATATGATAATTTCTAAAAGATATTGCAATAACAATTCTAAATTTCTATAGATCTTTTCGGCATCACTTGAAAACCATGCATAGCAATAGCTATTGGATGAAAACAAACTACTCAGTAGGTGAGAGAGTTTGCGGGAGAGACGAAACATTGATCGAACTTATACGTTAGTTGTATTGAAAGTGTAAAAAACTTGTGCTGCATTGATTAGTAAAAGTTATAGTAAGATGCAGAAAGATATTGGCTTTTACATTTTTTCTGAAAAGAGCAGAAATAAGTGAAATAAAGGAAGTAGGCCTAAGTCACAAGGAGAGTCAATGCTGAAGTGAATCCTTGATATCTAGATGCTAAATTCGTACATGTATGTCATTGGTCATCACAATGTTAAACATGCGTTTTAAAGTCCTCAGAGTAACTGGAAGTGCTTTTATTTCAAAGTTTTGGAGAATACAGAATGTCTTAAATTTATTGTATGAAAAGCATTCTCAGCTAAGGCATTTGAACCAGCAGTACTGCATGTCATCACAGTAAGGTGAGTTGGGCTTAAACTGTAAAAATGATCTAATCTAGCAAAAGAAGGCCAGAACATTTGCGCATTAACGCATTACATAACATGCTGTCGTCTACAGTGTCCAATACATCTGGCTGCTAAAAGAGTCAATTTTCACATACAAGGGCTAAAACTTTTCTATAAATCAACAGAGTTCTTAATGGATAATAGAAGATTCGCAAGAATCATCACAGCCAAAGAAGGCAGCTGAGTCTTCACCATCACAACATCTGCCTCACTACGTCACTGATATTTTTGGCTAACGTTCACGATCAACAATGCTCTTCAAAAACATTAAGTGGCCATGGAGTTGAGAGCAAACGTGGCTTCAGGGCAATGCAAATACGGCTATGCTAGCAACTTAGATAGCATCAATTTTTCACCGAGGAATTGATGAATGAACATGAAAAGGCAGAGACACACTGTGGCAAAGAAGTCACTGGAAAAATCTGTAGCTGGAAGGAGCATAAACATTTCTGATATTTGATATTTTCGGATTACACCAAAGACATACACAGAAAATTTACTTCTTTCACAACTGCCTACTGTTTTTGTAAATTTAGATAGGAGCAGGCGCTGAGAAGGTGTGTAGAAGATACAAGGAAAGAAAAAAACACATTCTATGAGAAGGATCGTTGTTGATTCAATGGACTGAAATTTTCTAATTCAATTAATCAAATTTATTTATTTTCTACACCCGAGAATAGCTTCCTCATAGCTGGCCATGACTTCATCTTTAGCCCCCTCCTCTTTTTCGATCTTTCTCTTAGTTCGTGTGCTGCATATGTGTTGTATGTGTGTTGTATGTGTATTACATGTATATTGTATATGTGTTGCATGTACGTTCTATGTGAGTTGCATGTATATTTTATGTATGTTGTATGTGTGTTGCATTTGTATTTTATGTATGTTGTATGTGCGTTGCATGTATGTTGTATGTGCGTTATCTGTGTGTTGTGCTTGCGTCTGTGCCTGTGCGTTGTGTCTGTGTCTATTGCTATCACTTGCTGCAGTGGTTGTGTATGTGTATGTGCAACAGCGTTATTCTTGTTTAGTATCTTTGGAGTTCTGATTCAGTTAATATTCACAAACTCCTTGAGTATTATTTTGTTTCTCATTCTTCCATCGCTTGGTGCTCATCTTCACTCGTTTTTGTAAGCGATGGTATTTCATCCATAAAAATAGCACTTTCGCCATAGACAAAACACACCTTATAGTTCTCTTGCTAGCTCACTGACACGCACTACACACACTCTTGTATAATACACTCTTGTATAAGAGTGTCCAACTTTTTGCTTAGTCTCAATATTCTGAAATGCTTTGATTTTGAGCCTTACATTATTCTTAAATTATCGCTAGTTATCGAAGTGCAACTGCGTCTGAAAATCAAAGGATTATATTCAAATCTTTATTAATGCTTTACTTTATCATAAAGCAAAATAATAGTGGAGCAGAATAACAAATATTGTATTGATAATGAAAAAGTTAATCGACAAGCAGTACTATAACTCAAATACAAAAAAATTCTAAATCTTGATACAACTTGAACCTTGCACTACTCTTAAATCATTCTTAAATTTCAGCGATTCTGAGCCTGAATATTCTTATAAACATTATTCTTATAAAAAAAAGTGTGTACCTTCCTTCGTAAGATAAAATCAATAGAACTAAAGTGATAGATATCAATAATGATAGAGTACCATAAAATAGACTCCCGTTTCAGGCCACCCAAGCAGGGTTGTAATTTCTCCTTATGAAGGCTTATGATGAGGGCAGGGCTTCTAGGCAAATAACGCAGCTTTGAATCTCTAAAAGTGGCAATCTTTTCATGAAGCTGTGATTTACTTCAAAGCTTCAATGGTAAATGAAAATACTGGAGAACAAAGTGATTTCTACACAATTAGCTGCATGTTAATTGGATAGCAATTTATGGCGTAAGCAATAGTCTACTTTTTTCATAGATTGGTCATATTGCAATTACAGAGAAACGTGAGGAAAATTCCCTTTGATACATTGTCAAACAAATTTTAACAAAAACATGAGCGTGTATGGAAAGTGAAACAGCACAAAGCCACTACGTACGGCACTCCAAACATGCAGCCAAGTGAATTTGCTGGCAACATAAACAATCATTTTTACTGAGCCGCTATACTTAGTGTACCTTCAGCAGTTATTATCGTACAACTGATTTTGGTCGGTTTCTACAATTGGCTCGCTCCCAAATTCTATCCACTGCATGCTACAAAAGCATACCTTCAACAAGAAGTCCCGGATTTGTAAACAGTTCCATTTGGAACCGTAACAATTAAGCATAGCTAAGTATCAATGCACTACGGTGACATTTTCTATTTTTGTTTCAACTTTAGCAAAGTATACCCTTGTTTTATGAGAAGGAATGAATATATTGAGAATTTTTGAAGCTCAAAGTCGATGAAATTTAGAAAATTGTTAAGAATAATAGAAGACACAGTCCTCACTAACACTGAAGAATTTCTGTTTATTCGAATGATGGTACTGCTTCTACATGTCGTTTTTGCTATCGTTGCAACATTTATTCTTCTGCTTTCGCTCTTGCTTTGCTTTACGATGAAGTAAGACATCAGATGAAATAAGAAAAAGATTTTAATGCATTCTTTTGATTTTCAGGCCTAGCTACACCTTTAGTGCTTTAAATAAATCAAAATAAATCTTTGGCTCAAAATTGGAAAAATTAAGAATGTTGAGGCTCACGAGAAGAAGAAAGTTGCTACAATTGATGGAATTGTTGCTATGTGCTAGTAGCACATTAAAACAATTCCAACCATTTCAGCAGCTTTCATCCTTCTCTTTAGAGCATTCTTGAGCTATGGAGCTGGATAGAATCTGGTGGACGTTCATGCCATTGGAAGCAACCTAACAGGAAATTATTGTCCAAGAGAATTCTAGTATTTTGTGAAAAATGGTCCATTTTAGACATCTTGGCTGTTGGTTTACCATCAGCTTTTGTCTTCTAAATATCACTATTGTGCTTCCTTTGAACGTAAATGAGAGGAATTTCCAGCAGAGCGTTTAGCACTGCACGGAATTACTTTCCTTGTTTAGCAAGAAGTGTTGTCAAACACAAGTTGGATTGTTTGACATTTTGTGACGAAATGACGCTTAAAAAAGCTAATAAACAGATACGAGTTCTATCTCAAATAATGAAAATTCAAAGCAGAACTAGTATGGTAATGGACTAATGCAAAGCAAAACCAACAATAGAAAACATATAACCCGTGCTTTTTCTGGAATTTAGCCCGGGCTGCGGGCTTGAGAAAAACGTCAAAAAGCCCGGGCGCGTGGGCTCGAGCTAGCCCGGGCGAGCAACCCTAGTACGGTTCCATTTGGGGCCTAATTCGAAAGGAGACCCACCTGGAACCAGTTAGCAGTTCAAATAGAACCGTTCCAAGCAGTTTCGTGGAACCGCGAGGCCTACCCGGAATGTTAGGGTTCCGAGTGGAACCGGTCCTATGGAAATGCTGCCTAATAACGACATTTCTAAATTAACATTCAGCAAAGAAGATCTACGTGCTGAAGTAGGGCTCTGGACTCTAGTCATAAGGAAAAGGACCTTTTGATGAATTGGATGATGTGCAGTTGCAAAAAGATTGTTATATTATGTAACGCCGAATGAATAGATGTTGGATTACTTTTGTGAACCTACACACGAATAACTTAGACATAACACTAAGCTCCAGATGTCTGAGTTGTTGATACAAACATCTTTATGCAGTGTCAGACAAAATGTTTTGCTGCTTGTGGGTGCAGCGTTTCCACCTGCACCTGCCTGCACAGATAAAACGGCCGACCATTTTTATTTGAGTTACATTTTAACATATTTCTATATTTTCACTTTTGTTTATGTATATGTTGGGAATACGCATGCTCGGTATGAAGCATGTGAATGGTTATGTAGTCATGCTTAGTTATTTTCATTCATTTCAGATTTATGTATCATGCAATCTCTCCATTCGTTGAACTATTTTCTTTCTATTGTATTTAACCATATTTACGTAAAGAGTACTTATTCAAGTTGCGATAAATCAGATGTTGACTATGATTTTATGGTGTTATGAATAGCACAGCTATTCTATGATATTAGTTTCGTGGTTATCTATATCCTGTTTTTCACATTTACAATTGATTAGACAAATTTAGTCATTTCTTGTAACGGTATAAATACAGGTTATTATTATTTTATCAGTAGTTGTTCAGGAAAGATCGGTAGAGTAGAGTAAAAATATGAGATAATTATTATGAGTGTGAAATTATAGAGTGGTGGTTTTCAGTCGGTCTCTGCCTTACTCCCATCTCATCGAACTGTCAAGAGTATTCAGCACAGTATGCGGATAGAGATTAATGGATAAACATTGAAGAAGTGATAATGAAATGAGCCCTGTCTGTATGAGAAAAGAACACTCCTTTATGTAACGACAGACTCTGTCGATGAAGAAAACAATATTGAAACAAATGATTTTTTCCAATATTGTCTTCTTCATCTCCTAGTTTTAGTCCCAATCACTTGGCGTCATCTGCACGAATCTACCTCCTCTACTTGCCTCGTCCTGAGTGTTGCTGGTCTCTTCTTTCATGTCCTCTCTTACAGAGTCTTCCTATCTTCACTTCGGCCTACCCCTCTTCCTAGGGTTATTCAAAAATTATGTAGCGTCTAAGGGGTGGGGAGAATGGTCTTTGTTACTACGAACTGTTGCGAAAATTTAGAGGAGGTTGGGGGGTCACAGATCTCTTGCTGAGAAGCAGAGATTTTTTGAAATGTATCTTTTCTTGTAATTACATCGAGTTTAAAATCTATCGCTGTTTGTGTATGTATGGAACCTCCACTTTTCTGAAACATTGTTGTGATCTTCACAGACACTTTTAAAATGCCGATTGCGTCACTTCGGATACTTCTTCAACTTCGGAAAGTATTTAAAATCCAATTGAGTACTTATTTGCCACATGAAGGCAGTGGGTACGATGAAACATGAGCAGGTAACGGAAACATTGATAGGGCGGTTTTAAGACATGAAATTTTACGTAGCAAGAGAATCGGTAGTACTCCATGTGTTATGATGCACTACAAGGGGTGGGGATGGTCAAAATTGGTGAATGTGTGTGTGTTACGTAGTTAATGAATGGCCCCCGACATGAAGTCGTCTAACTAGCTTAGCCAAGTGCTTATCAAATTACTTCAATCCCAAGGAACAACATTGAAAGTGGCTTTTTTAGACAGCTGCAGGGTCTCGTTCGTTATGTGATTTGTTAGTTTTGGCACTGATCTTAACTAAACACGATGTAAGGCGTAGATAGCACTTCTAGGCTTTTTGACTGTATTCAGAGAATGTCACCATCAGAATTTAATGTTCTTAAGCTAGCATACACAAGACTTGTTTATATATTCTATAGATATTTGGTACGTCATGATGTTGACAAATAGGCAGCCTACTATAAGATAGAGAAATTTTATGTTCTCTCCTTTTACTGCCTTCCTAAGTTTCTAAATCCTTCGCCAGTGCTTAATTTAGCTTGATTTACCAACACCACTGTTTCTGCGAGCCCCATGGTGCATCTTATGATGATACTATGTAGGACACCTTTCTCAGAATTCTGTTGTTACGCCATACGGTAATAGGGCCAATTTAAATATGGTATGGCCAAGCCATACGCAAGTACGCGTGCAAATGTGAAATGTACGGGACAAATGATATGAAAACTGCGAAGAAAGAAAGGAGAAGGGAGTCTGGGGGCGCAGCCCTAGAAAATTTCTTGCTAACCTCGCCCCTCAGACTGTTGAATAGAAATACCTTCCCACCACATTCACCTAGCTCAAATTTCTCGGAACATGGACTGTGGTAGACTTCATTAGTTTTGACAAAACAGTTATCGAAGAACTCTTGTGAACAAGAAACTCATCAAATTGTCCTATTTCTCCTAACTAATTTATCTTTCCAGTACCACTATTTGAATTTCTAAGACCACAATTAGTGGCCAATACCACTCTAAATTAGGCACTGTCCTTCGCTCTTTTCCAGCGTGAGTAATCGTTGCTGAAGAGCAGGTTCCATTGCTATCTTAGGACAGGTGTTGCTGAGCTGCATGCTCGTTTGTGGAAAATACACTGTATAATTGAAAAGTTTGCAACACCTAACTAGGCTTGGCAATGTGAAAATAGATAATTCAAATGCATCGTTTAATACATAGTCAGTGGGATCCTTGGTATAAATTTGCACTAAATTTAGGTCAGCTGATTGCTACCGGAGATAGTCGAATGATCAGTTGCATAGCATCCAAGCAGAGGACTGCTCCGATTTCAATTGACCGAAATCTAAATTAAATACAGTGCCAATAATATTGCATAATAATACCAATTTCCTCGTCTATGAATTGCTTCTTTTGCAATGATCATCGACCACTTATTGGGCAGCATGAACGATAGCTGAAGGTTTCATTCAAGTAAAAAAGCAATTCTTGATTCCTAATACAAGAAATAAAAAATTGCCTTTTAGTTAAAAAGTGCATGAGATCTTTTTAGTCTTCAATCTTACCTCTTGCCATTAGCCTTGTCGACATATCTGGTGGATTATTTCCAAGTATTCCTGACACAATTCCGCAGTTTAACCTGGCCAACGCTTCAATTTCGTTAATCAGCGCTTCTATTTCTTGCTCTTCTTCGCTAATTTCTGTTTCCTCCTTAGCAAGGTGCTTTTAAGTAGAACATGAAATCGTGCGAATTCGTTGCCACTTCGCACTGATTTCAAGCAACATGATTTTGGACGACAAATAATATAAATGCAATTTCACCTGTCGCTTTCTAGGGGTGCAAGCATATTTTTCTATCTTAGCTCTGTTAACGAACACCAATTTTACAGGTGCTAACAACACATCAATCTTCACGTTGCAAAATCCAGGTATATTTTCAGAGGAGAAAGACAATTTTGATCCTCATTTAGCAACTCAAAACGATAATACCTGACTGGAAGTGTGCTTCAAACAGCTGATATTTGAGTAAAGGATCGTACGCAATGAGAATAGATTCTGAATTGAATTCAACAGTATTGAAAGAAGGGAAAAGCTTAGTCCTTAGTGGAATTTGTGTATTGCGAAATTCCCAACACTGTCACCGGGCCCTCAATTGCTGTTAAGTGGGCAGTGAGAAAGTAACAGGCAATAGTAAGAGGCAGGCTGAATCGAACTGAAGATTTCAAAACAGCAGATGAACACGTTATCCGCTTGTTTAATTGATGAGTTTTAGCTGAAGCAACCTTTGTTTAAACTATGGTTTAAATGAGCTTAGTACACGATGCTCTCTGAAGCTAGACCATCTACATTTTATATTACTTCGTAGGATCGTTTTCTACGAAGCTAAATTAAATGATCAGATTAACTTGACAAATCTCTCGTCATCGCCATTTGAAAATTTAAGCAACGATCAATATCACACGATTATGAAATACGATTTATCTTTATATGGTGATAGGTGCAATTGTAATAACCGTATATGGTGGTACAATATCACAACTTAACCATATATGGTTAAAAATAAAGTTAGAACTGAACCATATAAGGTGAACTATAGAATTATAATGTAACGACTGTTGTAGCAAATGCTATGAGGGAATTGAAGAGAAATGATAGGGAACTGTTTGCTTGATGCTGTAGCCAGTTGCATAGAAGTAAAGTTTTAGCTAGGGAGAGCACTTTTTGCACATGTATTTTATAAGAAACTAAGAACTTCACACACCTAGTTGGATAAGAAATTGCGAAGCGTGCAGTCCAGAACGACAGCTACTTTAATGCCTTAAAATCGTGTCAACAAACAATTTCTCATAAGTTTTTGATTAAGTATTGTGCTTTCAAAAAAATACTTCGTCCACAATGGCCTTTTACTTCCATGATTTCACCGACTGTGTGTGTGTGTGTGTGTGTGTGTGTGT
>WIPJ01000373.1:77393-92220 GCA_018155075.1 Cassiopea andromeda
ATATATATATATATATATATATATATATATATATATATATATATATATATATATATATGTATGTATGCATATATCGGCACAAAAACACACACACACAAGCACAAAAACACAGACCAACACGTACTCTAAATCATACAATAAATGAGGGGGTCACAATAACGGGAGGGGGTAAACATGCGGGCATATATGAAGCAGCGTCTAGAAAAATCTGGTCTTATGATGTGCTAACATCATCTAAAAACAGCAAAGGTATGACAGGACGAGAGCTGAGTTTTAATGTAGTCCCTGCATTCAAATCTTCGGGAAAACGATCTACCCACATTTGAAGCAACTCCAAAATTGCTAAAATTAATAAACGGGGGGGGTCAAAATAAGAAGCGGGGGTATTCAGATTTGTCAAAATTTATGAATGTTCCCCATTTTGGGCTTTAGAGCACGCACGCATATACAAACGTACACACACATAATTGTATTTCCTGCAAAGTATTATTACATTATGGCAATATTATGAATATTTGATTATAAATTGAAGAATATAAAATGGTGCAAAATCATAAACACAATTATTCAACCGTAAACACAATTTCTCCTGATTCCATGAAATGGGCTAGCTTGGTTTTACAAAAGTCATGAATTTCCGTAATCTCGATAACGATTCGTTTAACTGTTCAATGTTCTCTTTTGATGCTCTCTTTGTTTGTTCTTGGCTCTACGAGGGAGATTATTGCAAATGAAGAGCAACGGAAAATTGGCTCAAAATCCTTTTAATTCTATACGGTCTATGATGAATGTCAGCACAATAGATCAATTCAATCCAATTCTTAAAAGAGGATGCGTGTGCTCTAATTCAGGACTGACAGGATAATGTGCCCTGGGGTGCACTCTCTACTTTTCTATACGGGGGCCCATGTCAGGTTTTGTATGCTGACCCCCAAATATTGAGTCACAGTTTTGACGAACCCCAAATATTCAGTCTCAAAACTTTGAGACCCTAAATATTGTCACATATTTTGGACTACCACTTTTGTAATATTTTGTTGAATATCACAAGTATATGTTTATTATATTAGAATTGCAGAATTTGGTTTTCTTTTGCAACTTCGTTTCAATTCACAAACTCTAAAATACCTAATTTTTCATAAGATGTAATTCTCCAACTACAAATAATGAACTTTTTTAAAAATGCAATTCACAGACTCCAAATATGATCTTCTTGCGAAATCTCAGACCCCAAATACTGACACGGACCCCCCCGTATGGAAAAGTAGAGATCACCCCCTGAAGTAATATGACGAATAGTTTAGCCTCATGCAGGGGCGTGCCGAAGTAGGAGGTGTGGGGTGTCAAAGCTCCCACTTTTTGCCGAAGCTGTCGGTAATTACTGGGCTTGTCGGGAATTCTTTGACTTGCCGGTAAAAGAGTAGCCGGTTAGTATATTTCTACTGCCACACACCCCTAAAAGCCATTCGGCACGCCAATGGTCCCATGAAGGCAGCACTTTACCATTGGAAAAATCTTCTATTCCAATAAAAAAAAGTAAAGGTAGTCCTATATACTTTCGTACGTAGGGGAGTGCCTGTTAGAGAGGACACTTATGCTGCGCCATCGACATGTGAGGTAGGGTGGTCAGTTCCTTTCCTCACCGCCTTTATCTCCCCAGTGTTCCCACTGGGTACCCATTTGCTGCTGGGTGAACGGTGAGCGAGCGTTCAGTCAGGGCATCGAGTCTGGCTCTAACCGTAGACCTTCCGCACGGGAGGCATGCGCTCTAACCACTATGCTACCACGCTCATACTATTCCAATAAGAAGGCCTATGTTGGGAAACCTCCGTCGCACGCAGCTATTACGTAATCTCATTCATTCAGTAATTTGGTATCATGACTCAAGTTGTTTTTTCATTTTCATCACTACAGGAGACTAGAACTAATGGTTAAAATATTTTTTATGTACGCAAATTTATTGTTAGAAGATTTATCACATAGATACACCTTTCCTGTTGACTTAAATTTTATTGGTTCGTTTATTCATGAGAAATTGACTAGTAATGTGTATTTAGATATATTAAGGGGTATTGAAGTAGAGAACGTTAGAGAAGAGAAGAACGAGTATACAGATATACAGTAGATGATGGAATGATAAAGGGCATATTAGTCAAAATCAGAGTGTTTTCTTCGTGGAGTCTTCTTGGTCTTCATAACTGAATCAGCATTTCAGAGTATAGATTTGTACTTAAACAATAGCCTATTTCACAACATGCTTTAAATCTTAATTACTCACAGCACTGACAATGAATTAAGTATGAATTCAGTCCGTGGGCGCCTGCGCGTACCTCAGGCAAGGGAGGCAGGGCTTCCACCGATGGTACATTTATGCGCCTCCATAGGTGTAGCTTTTGGTTCTCATGTTCTTTTCCGGAAGGGAAGTGCTTAGTATATTCTTCAAAGCTATGTCAAGGTAATTTGGGAGTCTTGGGGTTTGCCCCCCGAAAAACTTTTGAAGCAAACTGTCTAAAACCTCTGAAAATACCTATTCTTAAAGACAACAAAAAAGGACATGAGCTTGAAAAAAGTACGGCATGAAGGGTACTTCTTACCCCCTGCCCTCATATAAGAGGGCAGAGGGGGCAGCTGCTCCTCGTACCTCCCAGGGTAGGCGTCCCTGACTCAGTCAATAGCAAAAAGCATACGATACTTAAAAAATGTGTGAGAAGAACATGCTGATTTGTCTTGCATCAAAATGAGGCCAGAACAAGATGCAAGACGATTGTGAGTACACTGAGAAGTGGAACACCACTACCGCTAGATGTTGGGACGAACTAGATGTTTTGACGTCACTGTGGATGACAAAGGTCTCCTGACCGTCCCAGCTAGCATGTCTCGTACTCGAAAAAATCTATCCCAATCAATTCTTCATTGTTGGGACTTCAAGTACTCCAGCTCCAGACTGTGTTCGAGACCCTTTTCGCGCCAGATCTGTGGTGAGCACAAGCCTGAATAGAAACTCGTCAACGGTAATTTGGCGAGTTTTGGTGAGTTTCATCAGCATTTACACCAAGTCTGCCTAGTTCTACCAGCTTAAATAGCGAGCCATATAGTTCTAGAAAATTTTAAGTAGAATCTGTGGCGAACAAAAATCATTGAATGCGTACCAAATCCAGTTCTGGCCTAATCGCTCATTCTGTAATTTCGCTTTAACTTTATCCCAACTTCACATCATTTACATCGTCTGGGTAGAGATTTTATATGGTATTTACAACTAAACTATTTGGCTAAAAGTGCAACATTAGCTAGATAACTGGACTGACATACCGCGATCGAAGCTGTAAACTGCTTGATCTGTATTCCGTAGTTATGCCGTTGCCTTCGTATCTCCAGAGCATTTTTCAATGCTTTCTGTCTCTCTAGCTCAACTTCTGAAATAAAAAATTACACAGCGAAATTATTCAAACTTGCAAGCTTATCTGACAGTAAATTTAGACTCAAGTCAACAAACAGCTATTCGCCAATATTCCTGTATCTAAAATCTTCTGAAAAGTGAGGGTTGAATTAAGACCTCTGTGTTATATTTGCAAGAAAGGCAAGGACGCAAAGCCAGTTTCTAGTGGCTCTCACTGTAAACAAGTGAAAATGCCCACATAAATTTAGGCCAAAGATCCTGATTAGCTCAGCATTAGATTGTGGGACATGCACTAAATGTGACTTTTCACAAAAGCTTTCCATATTTATTGGCAAATGAACATAGAATTTCCAACAATGAAATTCCGAAACACATCTACCAAAGGTCCCATGCAACAGCCTGATTACGCAAAAGGGGGAGGAGGGATAAGAGGGCTTCACTGCTCTCAAAAAAGGTCTAGATCAAGGGTGGCCAACCCGCGGCTCGCGAGCCGCACGCGGGTCTTTGCCTGGTTTCATGCCGCTCTTACACGCATATTGAAGTGTGTCTTTCTTATATATGTTTACTTTACTTGAGTTCAATAAGATATATTCACGTGAGCGGAAAGCATGGGAGTGGTTGTCATGTGTATCCTCATTAGCTTGATGTGGCTCCTCGTGGAATCACAGTATAAAATGCAGCTCTTACCCTCTCACCGGTTGGCCACCCCTGGTCTAGATAGCATGAAATATTCTCTCATAGCGGTTGCATGTAAAAATATCACGATCATCTACCAAGTGATTTTGCTAAAAGAGACCTGAACTGTTTTCTCTACAGCATCCTACAATCTATAAAGCAAAACTCATCTGTCTATTAGAAACGCAAAGTAAATTAGTAATAAACCTTGTTTATATTTATTGAAAGCCTCCTCATCTCGCTTCAATTCTTCCAAATCCGGTTTCTGAAATCCTTTTAACCGTTCCTACAAGAATTACAAGCACAACTAACATAGATGTAAATCTCTCGTTTGCGAATTTCGCTATCCTCGTTATCATTCGTCAGTAAGCTTTTGTAGGTACTGTAATGAAGATCATCAATTTGGCAAATTGAGATAAGCCTAATGCTGTTTTCTAATGTGTGCGTAAGAGCTGGAAGAAATATAAGCCTCGACACGTGTACCTGCCAATCTGAGCTACATTCATCAATGAGCCTATCGTCATCAGGGCATTTTTTAAAGGATTTTTCACTGGTGGGCATTTGAGAAAAGGGCACTTTAGACTAATACAGATTGGCAGGCTTTCAAAAGTACTCTTAAAATAATGCTAAAGACCGTAAAACGCAAAATTCATTTAAATATACAAATATCTTAAATAAGACAAAGACAAAAACGTCGCTGAATCAAAAGGGCACTTAAGTGGAGGGGCAAGCATGGTGGACTGGTGGGTCAACGAAAGGGACTGGTGGGGAGTTTCCCCACCACTTTGTATGTTACAAAATGCCCTGATCGCAATTCTTTTTCTACATTCAGTTTATTACACTAGTCTCAATAACCTGCACCAAATTCTCAATGCTGTATCTTGCGTTGGAAACTCTGAGTCCACGTTTATAAATGTTTGCCAACCTAGGGGACCCCCTATAGAGGAAAATCCAACTATTGAGGAAGGAATGGAAAGCTACCATCATCGGACACCAACAAAAGCGGCGCCAGCAGTCATAGACTGGGGTGCGGGGGATTTTGGATGCCATACCCATTTCAAAATCGTGCTAGAGGCCCCTCACTCCCAGCCCAAGCATTTTCTCATCGAAAATGGATAAATTGGAAATTGATCTTGGCGAGAAGTGGGGGGGGGGGCAAATCCCACGTAGTGCCGCCACTGGTCACCAAAATAAAGGAGAAAAGAGCACTGTTGTGGATATATATAATGATGCCAGCTAGTGTTGATCCACACATGAGCACTTTCCGTCTATCCTAGTGAGGAGAATCTATTCTATTGTAATGCATCGAATGGGGAACAACAAGAAAAATGTGGGGAAACACGATCTTGGGCACAATGTATGCTGCTTTATATTGTCAGTGTTTGCATATATCTTTGTCAGATGATCCGTCGATTGCCAAAAATATATGCTTTTTTTACAAGAAAAATGTCTATAAGAAGCATGAGGCTGAATATACACATAAATTAAGAACATTTAAGAAACACAGAGAGGCTGATTTTCAAATATTAACTTGAAAGAATTGTTTTTACAAGAAAATTTGAGCATATGTTGCTATAAAAGTTAACACATGGAACTGTAGCAATACCATCTTGATGAAATATATAGAGCCTACCAGGCATTTTGGACAGAACCATGTTCCAGGTGGTACTTTTGAAAGCGGTGGATCCAAGCAGGACAAATGGTACACACGATCACAAGTGTCACACATAAGTAAATTACCAGCATCACGGCAAACTGAGCAAATGGTTTCATGGAAATCATGGACATCAATCTAAAACAATAAGATGACAATATATGATGATGATTTGACAAGATATGATAATATATGATAATGATATGATAAAATACGATAATATATGGAAATGATATGACTATAGCTATACAGCTTTATACTGTACTTGTTCAGTTTGAATATATTAAACAGGGAAAATGAAGGACCAGGAGAAATCAATTACCATAACTTCATCTTTGAAATCTTTGTGATTGCTAGATTGCAGAGATGTTTCTACTAAATTGTACAACTAGGGCCGGCAGAAAGGCTGGTAGTGCACCAACTGATATGGAGAAAGCCTTGTACTAGCATTTTCCGTATTGACTTGAGACAAACCAGCACATATGAACTAACAGTCCTGTTGGGAACCAACAACTCAAAATTATTTTTACATGCCTCATAAGTAAACTGTAAAATACCAAACATACAGTACCCCTTCAATAGATGTAATCATAGTTGAACTTGAAGCAGCAGATTCAGTATAGTTCTCTTTCCGTCGTTTCTTTTTGTCTGGTTGCATAATAGATTTTGATGCGTTCTCTGTGTACAAAAATATCAACAATGACTCTACATTGCCTTCAACAATAGATCGAACGGAGCTCTATTCAAACTGCAATGGTACTACCAAAGCGAGAAACAGTTCAGTCATTGGAGCACTCATCTGATGTGCAGGAGATCTCGGGCTCTTTCAGGGTTCGTACAAAATACTTTTCAAAATATTTCTAAAACTTTTCCCAAACTTTTCCAAAGCCAAATAACCAAATTGTCAAAACCATGACACACATTTTCATTTTGAAATCCCACAATAACAGAAAAACGCTATTTTCGATGATAAATTTTACAATTTTTTGGCGGATCGTGCTTTTGTATTATAACTAGTAAAATGAAGAAACATAACATATACGGTGTTTAATACGACACTAAGCCACATCCTTTCTAGGATTTTTTAGAATTTTTCCAAACAAAAATCCAAAACTTTTCCATAGCCATTTTACTGATTCCCCCTTTTCCAAAACTTTCCAGGTCCTGGAAAATGGCATTTTCAATTCCATAACTTTCTAAAACCAGTAGGGAATCTGTTCTTTAAACATATCCAAGTGTCTGAATGCTCGCTTACTATCCACCCAGAGATGAAAGGGAACAAGGTGATAACAATGGAGAAACAAAGTCGATAGGAAAAGACACTGAACATTTCCTCATCTGAAAAATCTGTGATCTCAGATACAAATTTCCTCTCTAACAGGCTCACAAATACATGAACTGTATATGTGACGGATATATAACATGGGATAGCATTATTCCTTTATTCCTTCATATACTCATTTATTCAGCAATTACATTATTAATCAACTAATTCATTCATTTGCTATTTCCTTCACTCATTCAATCATATACTAATTCATTCATTCGCCAAATCATCCATCCATCCATCCATCCATCCATCCATCCATTCATTCATTCATTCATTCATTCATTTATTCATTCTTCATTCACTCACTCAATAACTCACTCACTTACTCATTCGTTCAACAATCCCAATTTGTTTCACAAAAAATTTTATACCATCTTCCTGTCATGCTTCTCTTTCAAATGATCGCACGTGTACACTGACCACTAGAAGTCACGAACTCGCGGCTCGTGGGCCAAATGAGGCTCCCACCTTGACAGAAAATATACTACTAGCAAAGTCTACATAGAGTAAATCTTTCAAGGGCCACTCAGCCAGCTTTTATGCGGTCCATTCTCTTCCAAACTTTGTCTCTAGCAGGCTTCCACCCAAGGTAAATTGAGTTCAAGATCCGTGCTTTATATACTGTAAGTAAAGCTATATCTAAGGATCACTCTGCAACCAGGCAATGTGGATAAATGATACTTGCATATGATGGCAATTCTACTATGCAATCAGTAATACCAGTAGTGACGGGTCAGCGACTAGGCAATGCAAGCCTTACCTTTTTTAGTTCGCTTAGGGCTTAAGTCTTTATAGAAATTGTCTTCTATATCAGAAGACTCTGGGGATGTCGTATAAATCTAAAATGAAAAGCGAACAATAACGTGAACTAAAGAAATTCAATAGGGTTAAATAATGGATATATTGTAATAAACTGGTGATAAATACTGATCAAACAAATTTTGTGCTATTCCACTCACCTAGGAAAAAGCTACCAGATCTGATTCCGTTCAAATTGTGTAAACAATATAATAAAAAGGAGCAAATATGTTAAGTTTTTGAGTGTCCTTGTGGAGGAGCACCTTTCGTGAAAGCAGCATACAATAGAGCTCTGTAAAAAACTTTCTAAAACTACGGGAACTTTTTTCAAACTTAGACATTGGATTTCTTTAGAAACTCTTGTATGCTTATATAATGTAATTTTTTCATCCTTTCTTTATTATGGACTTATTGTTTGGGGTCTTACGATACCTACCTTACTCATCTCTTTCGCTTCCCAGGGTTCGTACTAACTCCTCTGACAACATTTCTAAAACTTTTTCAAAACTTTTCCAGAGTTAAATTACCAAATTTCCAAAACCTTGAAATGTATTTTCGTTTGCATTTTGAAGCCCCATCAAAATAGAAAAACGTTGTTTTTAATGTTAGATGTTATGACTTTTTCGATGGATTGTGTCTTACATTACAAATAGTAAAATGAACAAACACATCATAGTAGTTCTTTAATACAATTCTAAGTTATATCCACTTCGGGGTATTTTAAAATTTCCCCCAACAAATATCTAAAACTTATCTATAGCCAGTTTGAAAAACCTCTCATTTTCCAAAATTTACCAGGTCCTGAAAAATTGCCTTATTAATTTCCATAAATAATCTGTTGGTACTACAGAACTTCACCACAGCACGAAAAAGCGGCAACATTCTCTTGACATACTTAAACGCTTTTTTCGTCCGACACTCATCAGAGTATGAAAACGTCAGATAGTTCATATCAGAGTATGAAAACGTTCCATAACTTTCCATAACTTTCCAAAACTTTTCCAAAACCCGTACGGACCCTAGCCTCCAAAAGAAAATACCTCGGTGCATATATTTCAACCATCCACCGCACCTTCTATACCTCTATTTCACTCACTAAAGATAATTAAATTAGAAGATATGCTACACTTGAGTATTTTATCATTCGTCTACAAAGCAGTTAATAAACTCCCTCCAGCTTATTTTGAAGAATAAGAAACTCTAGATTCCTCGTTTCAATTAATAAACTGCCTCCAGCTTGTTTGAAAAATAAGTCACTCCAGATTCTTCGTTTCACAGGTTTTGAGCTCGTCAGGCTACCAGAAGTAATCAATTTATCTTTCTACAAAGAACATCCCTAAATGGTCTACAAACAGTGCAACATTTCGGTTCTAAATTATGAAATACCCTTCACTTCTAATTCTGATAGCTAGTTCTATAAATACCTTTAGATCAAAGTAGAAGAAAGCTTACTCTATTGATTCCTATGGCCAAATGGAAATAATTGTGAAGGCTTTCTTCTGGTTTCTTTATGTTGCTGTTGCCGTTTCATTCTATTGCTTTCTAATAGCTTTTTTCTTATGAAGAGGAGACGGCTCTCTCTCGAATAGTTTATCTCCTTCTTAATCAATCTATTATCCACACATTATAGTAGTTTTGTTCTTAATTCAAGTGTATTTAAGAGTGTTTTTAGTGTATAATTATACTGTTTCTTTGCTGTTGGATTGATAATATATAAAAATATTATATAGCTTATAATGATAACAGATTAAAGCCCTATACTATTATACATTATACATTATAACTACAAACTACTGATTAATCTCAATTAGCTTTAACTTCTTACGGTGATCAGCCAACACGATGCACCTGTATCTTGGCCGCAGATGGTTGTAGAAAAATGTTTTCAAAAGAGAACTAGTAAAGGCAATTCCATTCTTTCATTCAATCTATCTATTATTTCTTCCCTTTCAATAAATTCATTGATTCATTAATTTAGTCATTCATTCACCCATTCAGTCACAGATTCACCCATTCATTCATTAATCCATTAATTCATTCATTCATTCATTCACTTGTTGATGCAATACCTATTAAATCATTCAATCCTCCATTTATCCATTCAAACATCAGTTAATGCAATCATTCATTCAAATATTTCCTCACTCACTCATGCATTTAATCATTCATTCAATCATTCCGTTGTTTATGCAATACTCATTAAATAGTTCAGTCATCCATTTATCCATATAGCGATTCTTCCATTCGCATATTCACTCGTTCAGTTTCTCATTCATTCAATCTCTTTTTCAAAAAAGTACATAACATGTTGCTCTAAATTTCCTGGTCAAAGTGCACGTGTTTTGGATTAACTAGGCTCCAAAAATGTTATACCACAATCTTAATGTAAAAACATAACTAAAAGTTCTCCAGTATCACTGATACTGCGTTGCTAGGCAAATTCAAGGTCAACTGAAGAACGAACAAACACGTCACACATTGCAGAACTGAAGGAAAAGATTCTAGCTAATTGAAAGAAAATTGACGAGAGAAACCAGATCCTGACAAAACAGGACTAGGCACTTTAAGAAAGGGCTATGAGCAACAACAAGACAGCTGTAGTCTGGAGGAGAAAAGAGCTTGCGGGAACAGAAATATTTCCTGTGAAGAAACACTCATTTAAGAGTCACAAGCAATGAAAAAACGACCAAGATTACAGAGAGTTTGTCTGTATATTGTTATTCAAAGAGAGTTTTCCCATCATTAGCAAAGAGAAGCCCAATAGTGAAACTACTACTCCATTTAAGCGGAAGAGTCAGGTGTTAAATGAAAAGAAAATGTACTGAAACTGCTATTCCTTTTCCATTAAAAATTTGCAAAAACAGAATACACATGGAGACCCAAGCTGAAATTGGCGAAGGTCATAGTGCTCTCAAAATTCTGAGGCTTTTCAAACATACACGAAATTGTGTAAGAAGATGATAAAAACATCTAATGAACTTACCCTATCTGCATCTGTGGAAAACAACAGCAGGTAACTTGGAAGATTTCGCGTTCGCCTTTTTCGGTCGCTCTGTTTGCATTTTAGCTCTGGAATAAAAGAAAAAGTTTATATAAAAGAAACGTATAATGAAGAAGAAACAGATATAGATAAATTGGTATTGAAGAAGATAACAGAATTGAAGAACTCATGTGTACCAAAAAATTTAATTTGATGATGATATACATAGCTTTAAATTCTAATTCAGGTAGTGATAGTGAAAAACTACACTACTTCTCCAAACTCACTTAGATTAGTAAATGCCACTTCAAAAAAACTTAGCTGTAACTGGTTGAATAAATTTACTTCAAAACAATTATTAAATGCTAAAATCCCAAAGCAAAATGTACAGTCATAGAAAAATGCTAAAAGCTGATGTCTGCATCTTCTTTGATAGATCAAAGCGTCGAATTTCTCACGCATACAAGTAATGCCCCTCCTCTAAGTGGTCTCGAAACAAGTAACTTACTGGTGGATGAAAATAGTTTGATAAACATGGAGCAAAATCAATGTAAAATGGTTTACTACTACAGGAGGACTTTCCAAATCTATATGAAGGTGAATTCTAACGAGAATGAATGCAGACCTATTACTGTGAGAAAATAGATAAAGGTCTGGCATCATGAAAAACCAGTTGTTTCAAGGTATTTTGTTGCAGGTAACTACAACGTAAATACAAATTGCGCCTCAAATAGAAGAGATTATCAGAAAAAGATGTCCCATTCAGAGATGGTTTCCACTTGAACGAATGCACCGATTCGGCCGAGGCGGTCCGAGGTTGATGCATGCGTAGAAGGGGATTATCGACAGATAGAAAAGCTCAAACCACTTGAACTTCTCAATTAGTCGATTCGGTTGAAAGTAGCCGAGGGGGATCCACATCTGAACCTACTACGTATGCACCAACCTCAGACCGCCTCGGTCCAATCGGTGTATTCGTTCAAGTGGAAACCAGCCTTTAGAGAGATACAAGCGGGTAGCATGCTCTCCTATACTCTGTATGTATGACCTTGGAAAATGTAACAATAGTAGGAACTGTCTGATAGATAAATTATTAAATCTTCCTAAGGTCCACCTTCACACCGCGATTTGGGAAGCTATTCAAACCTTAGCTTAGTCATTGATGCTATGCCTATCGTTCAAGTTCAGTGATATATATCAACTCTAATCACCATTAATCACCAAAATCCTTTACTACGTATCATCATAACCATCAAATTCAATACATACTCATGGATGAAGGGGCTGGATAGGGAGTCAAAAGGGAATACACGCCAGAGACTTTTATAGAAAAATTTATAACTGCATAAAAGATCCAGCGATGCAGTTTTGAAAAATTAAATTCTGGTTGCAGATGGGATTGAACAGACTGTTGCTGGAGAAAAGGGGCAGAGAAATGCTACTATCTCTCCCAATTCCATTTCTAGTTATGTTTCGCCTGCCATTACATACCTCAGTGCACCATTTCCATAAATTTTCACAACATGTTTTGGTCTATGCATAATATTTTTTTTATCTGCACAGTTTTTTCATTCAAACCACACAAGTTTTTTCAGAGCTGCGCATTTTGTGTAGTACTGCATGTCAAAACCACCCTACCCTAATCCAATTCATCTGCCTACGGTACTAGGAAGGCTTCGATAACTCTTCTTCATGCATATGCCGCATTCGTTCATTCATTTCTGCCTTCATCGCTTAGAATGTCCTCATCTCTAGCCCGTAAACTGGGCGTATGTTATTGTTGCCATGGTATTTTGCCACCAGATTTTTCCGCTTTTTGTAATTTTGATTTCCGTTATAGTCAAAAATTTTTTATAAAAAAATATATCAAAATTTTTTATACAAAAATATATCTGAAATTTTTTACACAAAAATATATCAGAAATTTTTTACACAAAATATATCAGAAATTTTTTACACAAAAATATATCAAAATTTTTTTATACAAACTACACAAATTTTTTAGAGCTGCACATTATGTGTAACACGTTAAAAAAGCCCTGATAACTGCCCCGTACTTCTCACAACTTTCTATGCAAACTGCCCCTTTCAGCTTACAAAGTTACTCTTTTTGCATGTGAGGGTGCCCCTGATTGCTTGATCCCCCACCTTTAGAATGCTTCCTACTTCCATGTATGCAACTAGTCATAATCAACGAAAAACTCTCAGCACATGGTAGCAGAAAACTGGCAACTGCAGTATTATCTAAATGGCTTGGGAGCTGCATCAAATCACACGTTTTTTTATAAGAAACATCTCTATAAGAAACATGAGGCTGAAATTCGACAAACATTAAGAAACATTTAAGAAACAAACGTAGGCTGATTTTCAAATAATGCCTTGTAAAAATTGCTTTTACCAGTAAATTTTTTATCAAAATGGCAAGAAAGTAGAATGAACATCCATTACATGCCTCACAAAACCTGAGCATCCTTTTTCTTGCATCACAATTGCCTAATCTGGGTTGTTATTGTCATTGGAAGTCTTTAAATTAAAGAAACATTTAAGAAACATTTAAGGCTGGATTTGACAAGATATCAAGAAGCATTCAGGGTGAAACCAGAGAGTTTGTATCTTATAAAAATAATGTGTACTGTATATTGACAATAACTTTATTCGGGGGAAGCACGGAGTTCAAAGAAAATTGCACTCAATAAAAATGAAATCTTGAAAATATTGAAAACCTGCATATTTTTCTTGACTAACCAGTCCCAGCTTTTCAAGAAAAGTGTATTGCTGTGAATGAAAGGATATTTAAATGCAGAAGGAATCAGTAGATCAATAATAGAATGTATAGGTGAAAAAGTTACGAAAGTGTTATTAGTAATACTAAGAAGGCATAGAAAGAGAAACATTTCAAAGGCCAGAATGCTAGATGGATGCAATCCAATGTCGTCAAGAAAACTGTATTGATATGAAGGGGACGATATTTAAATCATAGTTCGCAAAAATGCATCAACAATAACAGCAAGGGCTTTCCAAGGCAAATTTTGCTATTTTCAAGGACAATAACAATAAACATGTATTGTAAAAACAAAGAAAAACGAACAGTTTAGCATTTAACCTTGCCCATTGTACCGTGAAACCTTTGTTTTTTAAGTTTCAACAAACAAATGCACAAAAGCACAAGGTTTAAAGAAGTTATGGTGCAACACTCAGTCCCAGGTCACTTCGACCAATTTTCTTGATCCAAACGAGGCTCTGGGTGCCATATTGGATTTTCACAAAGCACAGCTCAATGAACAATGACTTTAGCATCAATTCACTTAAAATCATAGATGTTCAGATTCAACTAAAATGTCATATGTCACAAGGACTTTTACCTCGTATATTCAAGGTCTTTTCAAGGAAAAATTAAATTCAAGTACTTTTGAAGGGAAACGTCATCTTGAAGGACTTTTCAAGACAGTACGAATTATGTAAATGCAGTAGAAATTAGCAAACCAAAAATAGAATGTGTAGAAGATTATGAAAGTTTTATTAGTAATATGTAAGACATAGAAAGAGAAAAATTCCAAAGGCCAGCATGCCAGTTAATAAATGTAATCCAATTTTTACAAAAATACCTCAAATGATGGTGGTTTCTTTTTGGATGTTGACTTTTTCTCGTGCTTCGCAATCTTTCGCTCATCGATTGGCTGAAAGAAATTATACAGAGAGGAATAATAATGGTTATGGTACACAGCTTAACAAATCTGACCACCATATCTATCACCTGCAATTATTTGTGTGTGTGTAAGAAAAAGGAAAAGAGCGAAAGATAGAATGGGAAGAGAAGAAAAACAAATTGAGACAGAGAAGGGAAATACAGAAATTAAGAGCAAAGAAGTAAGGGAGAAGGGAGAGAGTGAGCGAGCGAGAAAGTGAGTGAGTGAGTGAGTGAGTGTATCAGTGAGTGAGTGAGTGAGTGAGTGAGTAAGTGAGTGAGTGAGTGAGTGTATCAGTGAGTGAGTG
>WIPJ01000373.1:92388-108721 GCA_018155075.1 Cassiopea andromeda
GAGTGAGTGAGTGAGTGAGTGAGTGAGTGAGTGAGTGAGTGAATGAGTGAGTGAGTGAGTGAGTGAGTGAGGGAGTGAGGGAGTGAGTGAGTGAATGAGTAAGAGAAAAGAATAAAGAAATGTCCCTACTTTGAATGACTTTTCTTTAACTATTTCCAGTTTTGGAATGCGAATGTGCATATTTGGGGCATCTTCCCGAATTGTGTCTGGAATTATCTGAAAAAAGAAGTATTCACTGCAGATAATTGTTTTTAAAGAATTCCTACACGACCTCAACAAATCCGGTTCATAATATCAAGCACATATCTTATGAAATCCGATGAAATAACATTCTGCAACATTCTAGCAACATTTTTAGAACTCTTATTCAGAAAACACTGCAAGGTAACGCGCCATCAAATATATCATATGGGTAAGTAGCTACATTTAAAGTCAAATGGAATTCTTGGAAATGTTTCCTTCTCAAGTTACTATTTTTCCTAGAACAATCCTTTCCTACTCATTCACAACTCCTATTCTTTCATAATGATTCACTTTCGTTTTCCGTGCCATTTTCAAAACCAGACCTCGTTCTTTGCTTCCAGTTTCATTTTCATTTTCTCTTCTTTCTTACTTTTCTCTCCTTTTTCTGATCAAGCTTTGAACCGCATAACATAAAAAAAAAAACAACAGCATTTTCGCATCAGTTATCTACCATAGTAATAGTCAGAACTCTTTGAATCGAAGAACCAAGGGGTGTTACCTTTGGCTGGCCCAGGGGTGGCCTCAAACGAGGGGTGGTGAGGCTGCAGTTCCCTTAATAAAGCATTCTAGTTCCCCGCTAGAACTGCACAAATTCTTTTCTCGGAGTTATACTAGCAGTGGCAGTATTCTTCGGGAGGCGCCAGGAACTTTCCAACGGGGGCTGACTCTTCCGAAAAGGGGGCGAAAATACGGTTAGCAGGGTACTATAAATGCCGAAAGTCTCTGAAAAATAGTTTTTTTCACCTTCTGACTGGGGGCTATAGCCCCCAGCCCTCCACTAACGCCACCACTGTAGTACCCTGCTAACAATATCATATTACTCACGTTGAGTCAGTCCTCCGTCGAAAAAGTCTAGGTTCCCCCCTGGGCTTAATAAAATTGAATAAAATACAATAGAACACCCTACCTTGATTTTGGGAATGATTGGCATATCACCATTTCGTATTCGCGGCTCTTCATTTGTACGAACTGTGCTACGGATCTTCTCTATTATATGTTTCTGAGGGGAAAAGATAATTTTTTCAGTCAAGGAGTACAGAATTCTCACAAAACAAAGACGCATCCAAGTCCCCTGGATAACACATCCTAGCTTCATTTAGCATAATATGAGGTTGTATTGAGTAAATACCTCTATGGGATTAAAGCTTTTGGATTTAAAAAGCAAATTTGTAGACCAGAGAAGAAATCATACAGTCCGGCGATTTATTTGCCAAATAGGAAAAGACAAAATAAAGCCTTCATTTCACAACCAGCATCGCAATAATTATTACAGGGAAGAAGAAATTATCCTGCAAAAAGACGCATCTTTCTCAAAACATGGTGTAAGGGACAGGTCTTTAATTACTGTTGGGGAGGGGGTGGAAAAATTCCCATATATTCCCTGGAATATTTTCCTCTTTCTCATCCTTATGTAAAATTTTGCCCCCCCCCCAAACAGGCTCTTACAAGGCTCTATATTCTTCAAGCCCTATTTCATGAATCTGCAAACTTTTGGTCTCCCCCTCTCTTAAATTTCTTCCACCCACTTCCCTGGAAGAATTAATGACCGTCCCCTAAGCTGATATGTTTTTGCATCCTATCTTAAAAATAATGAAGAGCTTCTATACGGTTTTAACATCATTCTGATGTCACCAATTGAACAAGTGAAACGATATTCAAGGATAGAAATGAAATTTAAAAGAAAATTTAAAAGCTCATCGGAGAACTACTATTCATTAGCAGACCTGTTCAAGGCTGAAAGATCGACACTCTTCGTGTGCATCTCTTATTTTCTCTTTTCTAGCATTCTGAAATTAGAAGCACAAACTTAACCAATATAAACTTGAGATTTATTGGCGGCAAAATTAAAAAAAGCAAATATATTGACACAAATAAACAAAAAATAAATAACTTGAATGGAAATGAAGGGATTGAAATTATCACTTTCATGAGAAATTCTGAATATTTAGTTCACCTGTTTGCTATCTATGAACCTCAAAAGCAAGGCTTCAACTGGAGGAAGAGGGTATCAAATGGGTGAAAAAATGCAACCTGGAAGAGGCATCACTTGGGGAAGGGATGTGAATGGACAAGGATGCAATGAAGCTAAACAGTATGCCTCTTCCAGAACCACTAAGTTGTCTTTTTCATTTTCTATTTCTTTTACTTTTTTCTGTTTATCTGTTCTGTCCAGAACCAAACAGACCAATCAATAAATCAATCAACCAATTAATCAACAAATAAATAAATACATAAACCTGTCAACCAATCTACAACTAAAGCTATTAATCAATCAATCAATCAAACAATCAAATCTATCAAATCAAATCAATTAAATCAATCAATCAATATATCAACCAATCAACCTGTCAATACATCAACCAATCAAACTGTCAATCAGTCAATCAATAAATGTCTTTAACAATTAATCAACCAATCAAATAATCAATCAATGAATCAATCAGTCAATGAATCAATCAGTCAACTAATCAATGAATCATTCAATCACATGATAAGTCACTAAAGTAAAGAAAGTTATAGTCAAATGATAAACCAGTTTATAAAAGAACAGGCAATCAGCATTCAAGCTAGTTAGTAGCTAATCACTGGCTCCATCTTGTAATGAAAAATTAAACAACAGATCAGCTCATTAATTTTTGAATATATTTGAAGCAGCTAGTGAAAGCTAGCAGATGAGATCTTGCTCATATCCCTTTAAACAATGCAGTCACCCAAAATGAAATAAAAATTTACCTCTTCAGTACTACTCAGACTTTCAATCAGTTTCTGTGAATTAACAGAAAAGAAGGTGTAACTGGCAACTAACCAAGATTAAAGCACAAAAAAATACAACTACCATGACAGATGATGGCAGTAAAGAACTCATTATGAACATAAAGCTGCACTGTAGAACTGGGTTGGGGTATCAGATATACCAGAGCCAGGGAGCTGGGGGGCTGCTGCTCCCCAATTTTTTGCTAGTATATGCTGCCATACAATAGATAGCCTATCCTATCTTGTATGTTGATACCCAAAAAAGGGGGTCATTTTGCAATCTAAGAGTGTACTTGTAAAGATTTTATGGGGCTCCACCCCTGACCCCCACCACCATGCACAATTGGGGCTTGCCACTTATATCTAGCCCCCACACTCACAAATATGCTCTGGCACACTTTGGTATGGACATGAAAACAACTAGAAGCATAGGCAGTGTCTAGTATTTCTCTGCAGGGATACCAGAGAGAGGGCAATGGGAAGCAAGCGCCCCTCCTACCTTTAATTTGGGGGGCATGGGGAGCAAAAGAACCCTTTTTGAAATACAATAGCATTCCTTTTATGCATTCATATGATAAAACAGAGATCATATAAGCTATAAATAAACAACAGTTGATTGGAAAAGACAATTAGTTATATAATTGATATTCCCAAAGAAGTGCTTCAGAAGCCCTTCATTTCTCAGCTAAACTAGCTCACTTATGGTAGCTGGTGGCCTTCTGTTCCTCTTGGCCCTCCTTGCCCCCTATTGTTCCAGCACCCCTGCTCCTTTATACAACTTCAGTGAATTATTAGGGGTAATGCCAGTTGTCCCCTACATAGTCTCTAGGCTTGTAATGATGACAATGTTGATGATGATTTTTTCATGGAAAGAAAGCCAAAAAGAAAGCATATTGTCTTATTGCACTCTATCACATTTTCCTCTATTGTCTAATGTTCAGATAAGCTTAGCAATTTTTAAATGGCAACTATCTACTTCGGTCGCAATGGTGATGGCACAAGAATGGTCAGTGCATGATTATTGGATTTTTCATCCCATATTCCATACCCCTATGGTAAGGGATAGCACTAAAACATGGACCCTGGTTTTTACATTCAAGTCAAAGTCAAAGTCCTTTCCCGTGCCCAATAGCAAATAGGGTGGTGCCTATCTCCATTTCTATAGCCCTAGGCCACGTGTCTACGAATGCAGTGACAGCTACAGCGGGGGGGGGGGCTGGTCCACTGGTAGCTCCGCGAGTTTAACTTTTCCACTCCATTCTCATACATCAAGCGCCAGACAAGAAGGCAGTGAGTACCATTTTAAAGTCTTTGGTATGACTCGGCTGAGGCTCGAACCCATGACCTACCGGTTGTGAGGCAGATGCTCTACCACTGGGCAATAACTCCGGTTTTTACATTACCTTAAAGAAAATATATGAAAATACTTTTCCTCTTCTTTTCCATCCAACATCTACACTCTCTTCCTAGGGATCTAAATGAATCTTTACCTTTCAAGTCACAGATATCAAAAGTAAGACCCCCTCCTAAATTGACTTTAAAGTCCCTTGGCAAGTGCTACTATCTACTTAATTCATGGTACTCACACAGAGACATTAGATTTTCGCAGCAAGGACACAAATGTTTTGGTTTTTCACCAAGTGGTAGAAATAGGATACAGCAGGTGTCATGGATATTTTTTCAAATTAAGGCTGACAGGTTATGGAATGACAACAGACAAGTGAAAATGGAAAGGACTGTTGTGGAGGGAAAGCATAATTTGCTCTGAGTTGCTATTCATGAACACAAATTCAGCCCTGCTACAAAGGAAAAACTAAACATTGAACAAGAATTTACATTATGGCAAGTTAAAGCATAACAGATATTGGTAAGGCTTTGGTTTATCTTTGGTACTGGCAACCAAAACTTGAGAGTAGAGTATTTACAAACAAAATGATCCCGCTCCTCTGTTAAATAGATTTTAAATAAAAAACACATTTGAAACAGAATATCACACATTAATCTATGTTTCTGTGGAAGCCATCAGACAGTTGTAGAAGCAAGACATCTACACAGGCAACAACTGTGGTGTAACAGATATACTTGGGGTCCTCTGAATTCGCAAGATTGTGGTACCACCCTTAATTTCCCCTCTACATGATACAAAGCTCTCCTCCCTTGAAAAATTTTGAGGGGCCACTTTTGGAACTCATAGGCATGGGCTTGTATGAGATGTCCTAGCCCCACTTGTATCAGTTAAGCCACTGGGTAACAGAATAAGATATTAGCTGACATCCACACACACAAAATTAGCAAAAATTTAAAAAAATTTTGCAAGAAATAAACTTTTCTTTTTCTTCACACTATAGCACAAGTAAACAAAGGCTTTTGCCAGAAGTCAGATATTAAACAACAAGTATTTAAATAAGCACTTAAAAAAAGTCAAAGAAAACTGTATTAAATCTACATAAATAAGAATAAGGAAATCAAGGGATAAAATTTAAAAACTGCAAACTATCATAGTACAAAAGAAAAAGTTACAAAGGGTAGATCATGCCATTGCAGCATTTAAGAAATGACACCAAAAGGTAGTATTCAAAATAGAGTGTCTGATTTCAAAAATCAAACTTCATCTTCCATATTTGAGATTAAATATCCGAAAAGAATTTCTGGTACAATGTGCTATCAATTTACAAAATCTACTACAGAAATATGATGAAATGGGAGATTTCTGATGACTAGAATTCTTATACCAAAGTACAAACAAGGTTTCCTTTTCAAAACTAAGCAATTTGTGTTGAACTGTTGAAACTGTCACTCTGTCCGGAATGTGGGACTCTTTATCCTCTTTCCATCCAATTGCATGAGCAGAATGCAATAAAATTGGATACTTAGAAAGATAACTGGAAGAATAGACACTTAATACCTATAATCATACACACTATAGTGTTAAATAGTTAACTGTGCACAAAACAATAGAATCGGTCTCTTCATGTTCCCCTTCCCTGCGTTTTTAGAATCATCGTCATATTGTACAAGGAGATATTAGATTGCCAAAAAATCATCACAGATTCGCTGACAGTATATTGCTTTAAATTGCAAAGACATGCTCAGAAAAGCTGATACAAATGGCCACTAAATTACCAAACCAATGTTGTGAATGCTCAAATAATTCCTATAAATCAAAAACCTTTGAATGAAAAATGAAAGTACCAGGCTTCAAATGCCTTCAGAGGGAAACGAATTTGACAGCTGCCACATGCCTACTGTGAGTTAACAACTTATAGTTCAATCAAACAAAGTTGCAGTATAGACAACTTAAAATATATCATCCTTTTTTTAGTTGTAGTCTAACATCCATGAAACATTTGAAAGAAGGAAGGGAAAATACTCAGCTATTAAAAGCGAAAAAGCAAAGACAGTCTTGAAAGCCATGACACGCAATTTTTCTAAAAGTTTCTCAAAAGCTTCATGGCTATGCACACTGACGTTTATTCCTAGACTGAATTTCAAGCAGTAAAAGGTACCAGAAGGCAAGCCCTTTAACTGCTAGCTTACCTGATGTTGTACAGCGAGTGATTGCCATTTGCTGTGGAATTTTTCAACGTCCATTTTCTCCTCATTGACGGCATGAATCATCTGTGATCCAGTTGCTTCGCCCGCTGCTAACCTAATCTACAGACCAGAAAGTTGGATTGGATGTGGTGGATGTGACCCTCAAAGATGGCATGAGCCCCTAAATTACAGTCACACGCTTTCCATGCATTACATTAACTTATACACGAAGCTTCAACAGAGAGATGAAACATGAGCAAGCCTGTTGGAGTCAGTTAGTAGTGAGGCACATCACATATCATCGATAACTAGGCTCAATTCTTCTGGAAAAAGTGCAACAGATCCAAGAAGGTAAACAAGAATATCCACAAAAGGATGCAAAACTTTAAAAAGTACGGTTCCACACCACTTACAAGTCAGCGAGGGATCAGAAATATCCCAGCTGCTGCCTTAGCTTTTCCTTGGTCGTGAAATGCTTTCCCAATGGAGGCAGAATGAAAACAAAAATAAATCGTCCAGCATGTACAAGGAGGTATTGCCCCCAATGAGGGAAAACCTGCCTGTAATAATGCTTTGGGGGCCAAAAATGCTATCTGAATATTTACTTTCCAAGCCAATAATTATGTTGGGGGCAAAATCATATCGGATTGTTTATTTGGGGGAATTGCCCCCACGTGCCCCCTGCAGTTGCCTGGACAAAGCCTCTTAGGAAATTTGCAATCTTAATTTTAGTAAAGGATTTTAATATAGATATACGCCAACAAAACATATACCAATAATTAATTTTAGTACAGGATTTCAATATAGATATACGCCAAAAAAACATATACCAATACAAAACACGGTATATTTTAAGGAAATTTCAATAGCGGGCCAACCCCATGTGAGAATTCCAGTTCATTCAATGCTAAGTTCTATCTGAATGCCCTTAACTACCAAGGCATAAAGATGTCAAGAAAAGCCCTAGCCATTTTCACAACGATTATCAAAACAGGTTGCAAAAGCTCCAAAGTATTGGAGGAAAAGCCTGAGTCTTGCTTTCGTACTGGGTAAAGGGACAGGGCCTGCCGGGCCCATGGCCCTGTAGTGACAATGTTAAAAGGTGTCCTGCCGCAAAATGTGACCTAATTATACTCATAAGCGTAGGAGGTAGGGAGAGGGCAGAATCCGTTCACTTGGGCAAATTTTCTGAAGGAATAATAAGAAATTCGGGCAACTTTTCTGACTGCTCTCCAGCTCTATTTGATATTTCGGGCAGAAATTTTACAGCCTTCCTAAATTTGGCGTCCTCCTACGCCCATAATTACACGTTTTTCTTTTATAAGCAAATCATTATTTTGCCTGAGCCTCAATTTTCTTAACTTTTCCCGATGTTGAGCCTGAGATTTTTTAAAATTTTTCTTAACTTTTTCTGAAATAAAGTGGCCAAAAAGGGGTTAAACATTCGTTATTAATAGTATATACTGGAATTTGAATTCCATCTTCAACATTTTGAATGCAATAGTGACGAAATATCGATTTTTGGCCTATAAAAACATTTAACTTTGGAAATTGAGCCTCGTGATTTTCTTAAGATTTTGACTTTTGGAGCCTCATTTTCTTATGAACTTTTTTTTATTAAAAACAACGTGTGTACTTTCACAAGTCTGTCAAAAGTCGGATTTTTGCGATAGTCAGCTGTCTAGTGCTTCTTCCAAATGTCATATTGATACAAGTTCTTGAACAGGTTCTAATTAGTTGCTAACTTAACTAATTATGCTTGCCATGATCTACCCTTGAATCATGGCATCTAGCAATGTCACAATCTGTTAAAAAAGAGCAGTTGATATCAGGATATACACGTTTTTTATATACTAAGCAAACCCTCTGGCTTCAGCCTGGATGTTTCTTACTATTTCGTCAAATCCAGCCTTAAATATTTATTAACGTTAAAGGCTTACATTGACAATAACAACCTAGATTAGGCAATTGTGATGCAGGACAAAGGATGTACAGGCTTTGTAAAGCATGTAATAGATATTGCTTCTATTTTCTTTCTGGTTGGATCAACAATTTACTTGCAAAAACAGTCTGTGTTTCTTAAATTTTTTTTAATTTGCCTAATTTGAGCCTCATGTCTCTTATACAGAAGGTGTAATTAGCTTAGCCAACACGCACATCAATGTCATTATTGAAGAGTGAAAAGTGCTTTTGTGATGGTGATGGGGATGATGGCCATGCCATGACTAGAAACTTCTCGTAGTTGTGAGCAGGAGTGGGGAAGCAGCTTTTCGTCAGTAGGTAGCGATGTATTTTGTAGACATTCGCAACTGAGCTGACTCTCGTGGAACTGGCCAAAGCTACTCAGTTAGGTCCTTTCAGAAAAAAGCAGTTACATCCCCATGGCTTAATTAGGATCACTAAGTGGCGAGTTACATTGTAATAAATATGAATTTGAAGGACACTATGATATACATTAGTATCTATCATAGAGAAGATAATGATGATAATGATGATGATGATAATGATGATGATGATGATGATGGTGATGATGACGATGATGATTATAATGATGATGATCATAATGATGATGATTGATGATCACGACGATGATGATGGTGATGATGATCATGATGGTGATGATGATTGGTGATGACAATGATAATGCTGATGATGACGATGATAATGATGATGATGATGATAATGATGATTGGTGATGCTAATAATAATGATGATAACTGATGGTGAAAATGATAATGATGATGATTATTATGATGATGGATAACCTATGGTAGGGGACCTCCAAGTGGTGGCTAGCGGGCACAGAGAGACAACTGACCTTGCGTTGATAGTGATTTATGTCGCAGAGTTTCAGAATTAGGGCAGATGTTGATGATCTGTGGCGATTGTCCAACCAGGCCCCTTCAGTGAAAAGCAGGCTCAATGGGTCACACTACAGCTCTGCGTAGTAACTGTCGGGGTAACATAGTGGATTGAGTGTAGCCGACTAGATCACCTCTTTAAGCAAATGGCAGGCAGGTGAAAACTGACCCCAGGGTCAGTCCTAAGCCCCCTTCGGGGGTGAAATGGGAAGCAAGACAAGAACAAGACAAGATGATGATGAGGATGATGATGATGACGACGACGACGATTATAGTGACGATGACAATGATTATGATGGTGATGATGAACATGATGATGATAATGATGATAAAACCAAATGTTCTTCAAAAATGCCAGCTCTGAATTCAGCTATAGGTTAGGGGTCAGCTTTCTGGTAACTGGTGCAGGTTGCGACTGGGGAGGGTTTGAAAAACTTTCAAAGGATAATTGGGGGAATGAACTCTCTGGAAAATTTCCAATTATTATGGTATAACATCTTGCACTCACTTTGTAATGGGATTTGAAAATTATTTGACAAAAATTGAGGGGGTACAAAACTGTTTACCAGCTTCTAAATTCAAACCTGCCACGGTATCCAGATTTATACATGACTGGTCCCTTAATTTAGTCATAAATGACTGGTCTCTTAATTCAGTCATAAATGACTGGCCCCTTACTTCAGTCATAAATGACTGGCCCCTCAATTTGGTCATAAATGACTGGTCCCTTAATTCAATCATAAATGACTGGTCCCTTAAGTTAGTCATAAATGACTGGCCCCTTAATTCAGTCATAAATGACTGGTCCCTTAATTCAATCATAAATGACCGGCCCCTTAAGTTAGTCATAAATGACTGGTCCCTTAATTCAATCATAAATGACCGGCCCCTTAAGTTAGTCATAAATGACTGGTCCCTTAATTTGGTCATAAATGAATGGTCCCTTAATTCAGTCATAAAAGACCGGCCCCTTAAGTTAGTCATAAATGACTGGTCGCTCAATTTGGTCATAAATGACTGCTCCCTGAGAGGGAAATACTGCAATATCTAAAACCAGAGAAACCATCAGAATGTCAAAGGAATTCACTATGCAGCAACAACTGCAATACAGAAATGCACTCTTTTGATATGATTTCATTTTATAACATTTCACTGAGCATTAATATTCGTAAATTTTTGGGCCTAAGATTACGTTTCAATTATTTAGAAGTACCTAAGAAGCAGCTTCGTTCGAAAATCAAAGGAATATATTCAAGTATTTTTTGATGTTATACGTCATCATAAAGCAACATAAAAGTGGAAAAGAAAAATAAATATTGTATCGAAGGAGGACAGTTAATCAAAAAGCATTATTATGACTCTAATATACACAAAAATTCTAGGTCATGATTAAGCTTGAGCCTTGCATTATTCTTAAATCTTATTCTTAGAAAAAAGAATGCAATCTTCATCTACCACCAGGGATGCAGACAAATGAACTGGACTAAGGGGGGAATGCATGTCGATTTAAATCATGATATGTTAAAAATTACAGTGTTGAGCGGTTCTGTAAACAGTCCTGCCACACACATTCACTATCTACGGGACTGTATGCTATAAAAGCGTAAAATGGCAGGAATAAGAATCTAGCAGCAAGAACAGAATGAATAAAACAAACGACATTTGAACATATTGTGTGCTTTTTTCATAAAAAACTCTTGCATAATTGTTACTATATGTGCCTGAGCAAGGTATATAATCCCCGCAAGGGATGCATTTCATACGAAAAGCTAACGCAAAGATATTAACAATTAGAATCAAATTCTGTACCAAAACAAACTCACAAAAATATTGTATACTAAGGTGATCATGGGTGATGTTCTCTTGTAGCATTAGCAAAAATGAATGTTAAGGAATGCACAATAATAGCGAGTCAAAGCAATAATGAATAAAATTGGTCTATATGATAACACCCTAGTATTGGTAGATTAAATGCTGCCTTTGTAAAATATACTCAGGCACAAGCCAACACTTTACTCTCAAGTGCCAAATAAACGGGGGTCCTAATAAACAGGGGGTCGGAAAAATTTCGAAATTTAATAAACGGGGGGTTAGAAATTGAGTAACGACTTTACAAGGACGGAAAGAACAGAAGCAGGTTGTCACTAAGCATAAAACTAAAATATATACAAAAGCACACTGTTTTGACATGAAAATTGGGCGTAAATAGTACCAACAAAGAAAAGAAAGGAAATGATGAGTTTGTAAAAAAGTCAATTGCCTTAAAATTAATAAACGGGGGGTCCTAATAAGGTCCTGGGGAGTTGGAAAAAAATCGAAAAATTAATAAGTTGGGGGGACGTTTATTTGGCACCTGAGAGTACGGTGGTAAACTGTTAGTAACCTCAATCCTACCCCTTTCTAACGTCCCGTTTAGATGGGATCAGATCCAAGCTATCAGCATAGATTTCTGTAAGGATAGGCCTTGCGTCTACAAGGGTCATATGTATCAGCTTTTGGATCCGCTATCTGAATATCAGTAAACTTTTCTATCTAGTGGGTACACAATGACAACGACATCTGACCGACTCGTTTATATGAGATGGGATAGAGGCCAGATACAAAACGATTCGGATAGTTATGGATCCGATCGCGTGCAAATACGGGGATAGATATTCAGGGCTATCATTCGGTGCATTATAACAAAGCTACGTAATTGTATAGAAACTAGCTAGATAATGAAGTTAAAATATTGGAAAGGTATTGGATAGTGTTGATTATGGTGATGATTATGGTGAGGCTGATGCTGGTTATGATGATAATGATGATCACGATTGATGACTATGATTATGATCATGATTATTATTCTGATACCTATGATGGTGACAATAATGTGCTTTTATATTTAATGATGTCCATTCTATCTCTTTCTGTGGGCTCTTTGCCTATCGAATCTTAATTCCATTTCTTCAAGAACTGTTGAGAGACAGAAAGAAAACATAATCAGAAAAGCAAAGTGAAATCAGAAAAATCCCATGAATCATAATAATCAAGTGCAATCAGTAAATATAAGAAACATCACAGCCTCTCTGTAAGCAATTTGACTGTTTCTGGTATTCGATGAAAGCTACTGAAGAAACTGCAGTTGAACTGACAAAGAATATGCGAAATGTAACGTCATAAAAAATGTGAAGTAAAACCACATTTCCACAAAGACCTAGCTTACAAGTGGCGTGAAAAACCCCTTACTTGAACACAGTCTGATGTATACTAAAGTCAGCTTTAATTCTATCCCACACCAAATGTGAAACTGACGGAATTGGCAAAGGAAAATGAAGCAGGAAGGAAAACGGTACCCTACGTCAAACAGCCAAGTCGCTTCGATTGCAGCATGCGCACCCACCAACATGAATTCAATATAGAAGGGGGATACCTAAGGCCTTCGAGAAATGACAATGGTCCTGGGACAAAAGAAAAGCAAGAGGCCCTTCCTGCGAAGCGAGCAAGCAGAAAATATAAAGGTCTAGGGAACAACTATATACTGCTGGTGTAATTTATGAGCCCCCTTGAAGCATTGGGAGTTTCGAGGCTCCTAGTCCATGGCATCCTGGGGCAATTCGCCACCTTCCCCCCTCTTGGTGGCCCTGGAAATACCTCATTCTAGAGCCTAAAACAGACATAGTAGAAGTTCTGACAACAAAAGTGAGGAAACAATCAAGAAGTCTCACACGGACTGGTCTAAGCCTCTTCAAATCGCAATCAGAGAGCCTATAGGAAGTCATTTTAGGTGCCCAATGAAGACGGGTCGTAATAGCTGTGAGGTCGGGAAAATTTGAAAGTTAATTAGCAGGGAGACTATAGTTAAGGGGGTCGGAGAAACTTTAAACGCAAAGTAGATGCATAAGAACGTTCATTTACGTGTACATGCAATACACCCATAAATCTTCATTTGTTGAAGTAGGCCAGGGTTTGCGAGCAATACTGCCAATGTTGCTAAAAAAGGTAGTCCCGTATACTTTCGTACATAGGGGGGGTGCCTGTTAGAGAGGACACTTATCCTGAGCCATCGGCATGTGAGATAGGGTGGCCAGTTCCTTTCCTCGCCGTCTTTATCTCCCCAGTGTTCCCACTGGGTACCCATTTGCTGATGGATGAACAGTGAGCGAGCGTTCAGTCAGGGCATCGAATCTGGCTCTAACCGTAGACCTTCCCCATGGGAGGCATGCGCTCTAACCACTATGCTACCTCGCTCATGAATGTTGCTACGCACGCATTTATGAATGCATTCACATAAGATGTAGGTATGTAGTTGTGTACATGCATATACCGTATCATGCAATGCACTTGCTGTAGTGGCAAATTTTGGACAAAGTAAAACATTGATAAGCGGGGTTCCTAACAAATTACAGGGGTCGGAAAAAATTACAAAACAAGCGTCACCGTTTTTCTGTTCTGCACCCAAGAATACAATGCGTAGACTTCGAAACTTTAATACCAGTTATAGAATGCTTGAAATCTGGCAATGCAGTATGGCGCTCCTAGCAGTATACCTTGCCTCTATGTAACATCTATACTCGGTCGTCTCAAAATGGGTATATCCATAGCTAGGATGACCAGTGGGGATCGCTTATAAACGAAGTCTCGTTTCATTCTCGCTGAGTTTACCGTAAATCCTCGAATTGGCCCCCCTGGAAAGATCCTCCCTCGAATAAGCCCCCACTTCAGAGCCACAAATTGTTAATAAGCTCCCACCCAAGTGTGTAACTGTAGCTATTTGAGACTTTATTAGTGCTTTATGGAGTTAAGAAGGAAAAAGCAACCATTCATTAACGAAAACTCGTATATCCTTTAAGCCTAGCGCACACAGCACGATTTTAGTCGCTGAGGACGAAGATTTTAGTCGCTGAGGACGAAGATTTTAGTCGCTGAGGACGAAGATTTTTGTCGCTGGCGACGAAAAAATATGCTAGAAATTCTTTTTCGTCGCTGACGACAGAAGACAAGATCTCGGTAGCCAGCGACAAAAATTGTGCTGCGTGGTCTAGGCTTTAGAAACACCCTATTGCTTGCATTTTTACTGACAAAAAGTAGCTAATTGGTAGAACAATTTCAAATGGAATATGACCAACTACCAGAAAAATGTTCAGCCCCCTTTGGATACGCCCCTACGCAAAACTCCAAAAAATTTATAAGCCCCCAGTAGACTTGTTCGAGGGTTTACGGTAACGTAAATCTAAAACAAGCTATCGTGCATCCAACCGAAATAACAGCTGGTTGTACGATCTTGCATTTTCCAATATTGATAATTTATAAAATTTTAAACTGTCAGCAAACTCCTTAATCTTTGGCTGACTTCCATTGCAGAAATTAAATTCCATGGAAATGCCCTGGTTTCCTTCATCACTATATATCATGATATTTTCCTACTTAAAATAAAACCCCTATACTGTTTGGATATAGCCAGTAGCTTCTAATTGAATTTATACAATTAAGCGGATATGCACGAGATTGATAAAAAGAAAAAATGAGTTGATCCCTTTGAACATATGGTTTAACAAGATCAAACGTGGAGCTCCTACAGGCGAAAATTGAGTTCAAGTATGCTAGATAAGAAAAAATTCCCACGAAAAGAAGAAAATCTTTGGTAAACTCAACTGAGAGTGATCATATAATGACGCAAATTCACGCAGTTAGTCTAGTATGGTAACACAAGACACATGGTAAGCATCGAGGTAAGTCAAATTCAATATACAGATCTGATCGCCCAGTTGGGATACCTTTTGTAGTACAAAGCTAGATAGTATTCAACACTAAAAACATAGCGACATCACAGAAATACCAAGGAAAACGCTGAAAAAGTGATCCAGTACAACAGGAATTCTTATTTCGACTTCAATTCTCTCCCCCCCCCATCCGAAAAATATTAGCCTCATGCAGGGACAAAGGAATGACAATGGGGGCAGGGGAGCCAATAAGAGCAAAAGGGCATTAACGACTGCAGGCGATCAAAGCGAGCCGAAAATAGAGCGCTTGCTAGACTCCTCTTTCAGACATTTTCGTTCAATGCCTTAACAAGGGTTATATTTGTTACAATCATATAAACACGGCAATTCTCTTTCCCAGTCAAATATTGCTTATTTCAATAACTTTTTTGATTTCAGTTGTATAACATTAACGCTTAAAAAACAAGCTATTGCATATCAAAAAAGGGCACTTTTGCTCCCTTTGCTTCATAAATGAAAGGCAGGGGGTGCTTGCCCTCATTTGCTCCTCCTCCCCGGTCTCCCTGGCCTCATAAGTCTGTCTCAAAGATAGGAAGTCTCAATGGGTGGGCCAATTCATTCAATATTTCTCAAAATTTGGTCAGAATACGATCTTTGCAATTAGAATGTTTAGATGTACATGTACATGCAAATGCATAAATACGCATTATGTATGTATGTGAAGCGCGGCTGTTTGTTCTATGATTAGCTAACTTCAATTACATGAACATTTCCCCCAAGCAGTCGGTCAAAAAAAGTTGTTTCATAGACACCGCGTGCTGTGCTGTATTTATAACTTATTGGAAGTCATGTACATAAAGATGTATTATCTGTATATAAAACAGCAGCTTATTACTCACAAAATGGTTTTTCTTAGTACCCATTCATTTCTAACAGTATATGAGTGTGCTGAAGTGCATAGAGATACACATCAGATATAATCACTCCAAACCGCTGACAAAACGTTAATAAATTGCTAAATATATATGGAGTCAACCTGAGCTCTTAAACTATTAATATCATCACTCTACTTTATGTATTGATTTCAGTATTATAGTTATGCATGTTCTTTGAAGCCAGCCAATTACAGAGATTTGTATTTGAAGATTTAATAATATATTGAATAAATGAAGTTTGAATATACATATACATATATACATATATATATATATATATATATATATATATATATATATATAT
>WIPJ01000373.1:110527-125877 GCA_018155075.1 Cassiopea andromeda
TTGATTCAGAAAATTATATCGTTTTCTATTTCAGTATTTGAGCAAAATTCCAAACTTTAAAATAAGCTCCCACCTTCGAATAAGCTCCCACCTTCGAATAAGCTCCCACCCAAAAATACATTTTTGCAAATACGCCCCTGGGGGGGGGGGTCATTCGAGGATTTGCGATATTAGAAACCAGAAAAGCTCAAGGTTAGCACTTTCCAGCTATATTATAAGAGCTGGATACTACGGATGAAAAAATGACAGACTGCACAACTGTGTGAAAGCATGAAAATTTGATGAATTTAACAAGTACTTGGTTAGCTTCAATGAAGACTAACAGCATGGCATTGTTTTGTAGAATGAATGAATGCATTAGTTGATGAATAAAATATTTCATTCCCAGATGGTGGTAATGTAGAAATTAACTGCAAATTGCCTAACAAGTCTTTATTTGTAAGCATCGTATGCAAAAGTAGTACCGGCCAGTTTTCCACAAGCACTTGTCAGAAACAGTGAGCGGATGTCTTTGGCTTCGTGATCCTTAGAGATTATGTTGATGATTTGATTGAAGACTATGTTGATGATCTATTTATGTTGCGTACAGTCTACAACACTTCTAACTGGCCAATGCTATTAACATAGAGCATAGCGGAGGTTCTTGTCTTGCTGTAATTAATGGTTGATAGCGGAGATACATTTTCCATCCAAAGAAAGGTACGTATCTCAATACAATTTATTACGAAACCAAAATAAGAAGCTATGGTCAACCTTTGCTTATGTAGCAGTAATAACCAACTCTCTAATGCATGCATTTAGAGGAACTAAGCAATGAGACGCTTAATCAGGTTGAGTTAGCAAAGATCTGGGTTCGCAAGGCTTCCGTCCTAGCTCTAAGCAAGGATTACCGCCCTCTTTCTCAACTCGAAGAGCGTTTTAAGTGCAAAAAATGATATACAGTTTTATTTTATAAGCAAGTTTTTTTGACCCAGTATTGAAACTTTCTTAACTTTTTCACGTTTCCAGTATCAAAACATTCTTAAGACTTTCTTGGCAAAATCTTTTGAGTTTCAATGTTTTGTGCATGCACATCAATGGAAAGCAAAATGGTTCCATGTACGCCTGAAATTATGTTCAATTTTATCAAATAACTGAAGGTAACCTGTTGGAGGGTAGCCAGTATCACATACATGACATTCTGTACACAGGTAAATCGAACTTTTAATACAAATACACATAAAACCTTAACTAGGTCTAAAATATACAGTACTGAACTTTCTTAACTTTTTGAGCAGATGAGTACTACTTCCTTAAAGCCACTTTCTTATAAACCAGAAAACGTATACTCCTAGTGCAGTGGCTCTTAACTTTGTTGGAGATACTGAACCCCACAAATTCCATATAAGCATTCATGAACCCTTCGCAGTTGGAGAAATAAAATGTGGTTGTTTTCTTCAAATGCAAAACACATGTATATTACTATATACTGTATTAGTACACAAACTTTAACATGCATCATTTACACATAAAATCACAGTATTCAAAGAACAAAGCCAAAGAAAAATGTATTTATTACAAAAACAAACATAATGTATATTTATTGTCGAGCCGCTGAAAATTACGCAATTAACACCTGGAGTTCGATCGAACCCAGGTTAAGAATCACTGGTGTACGCTATGCTCGTACCTTAGGCCCATTTATATGTGTATATAGCTATATTAGTACACAAACTCTACTATGCACCATTTACACACGAAGTCTCTGTGCTCAAAGCCAACAAAACATGAGCATCACACAAAAACAAAAGCATAAGGAATATTTAATGCCGAACCCTTAAACAGGCTCACTGAGCCACTGGGGCTCGATCGAATCTAGGTTAAGAACCACTGTTCTAGTGACACATCTCGACAGCGACTTCTGTACGATCGAGAAGTATGACAAAAGAAATTCTAAAACATTAAGTCAATCCAGATGCAAACAAGTAAAAAACTTGAAGAGTTATGTGTAATTACTAATTAGCCCGAGTTTCATAGATTGGTTAGCACAAAATTTATAAAATCAGCATTGGTTCTTCAGAACAAACAAGGTTCTTAAATATTGAGTAAGGAATCTTGCCATTTTCAAAATTCATGATACAAAGATATCTATTGAAGTGGAATAAATTCCGGATTACCGTGTGTGAAATTCATCGACTCGAAAAATCCTTTTCTTGCGCTGGCTATACATTTCTTGATTTTGTGGCTTTATTTTTGAGACTTCTGCAATCAAACCCTGAAGCTAGGCTGGTAAGAAGAGCTAGTCATAATTCCCTAAATTAGTGTTGCACCTTAGAATATTCGAAATCGTACGAAAGTACAGATACGGAACACAGAACCAGAAAACCAAATTAGTGTAACGAATCAAAGCATCCAATCAAAACACCATATCAGGATGTCGAATCAAAGTATCGACAGTAATAGAACTGAAGAAATAGGAATAACTATGGGGAATGAAATTACATCAAAACTTTAAGATGAAGGCGTAGAAACTTGGGAGATACACTTTGAACTTCGATCAAATAACTTCATCTCCGGTGCGGATAGTTTTCTTTGTGGTATTTAGCTACAATCAGTCAGCCTTGATAATCTCCCTTTTAACAAATTTGTCATCAAGGTTGTTATTTAAGGTCGCTATTGTTTAGGGGATCATAAGTCATATCACTGTGCAGTAGTACTGACAGAATTCTTGCAAATTCTATGATAAAGCTGCGGATTTAAAGTATAAATCCAGGTGAAAGATTCTCACGGGAAGATGGTTGGGCAAATTTTCAAAGGGCATTGTATCAAGAATAAAGGAACTACTAGACAGTTAAAGTAGAGCAGAGACAAAAATACAGAATAAGGAATATAGAATTTTGAATTGAAAGTGGGCTTTCTGCATAGATAAGCCATGTCTTCCATCTATGAAATTGACTGCCAGCAAAGTAAAATCACACAAGGATTCCAGGTTTAGATGCTTCATCCATCGATACCTATGATTTAGCGCTCCTGATGCGGTAAAGGTGATTTTTGGTTCCAAAATTAGACGGGTTGTATTCTGTAGTTCACTCTGGCAAATATTAAGATTTCAGGACAACAATCCTTTACAGTCAAGGAAGATAATCTGTCTAATACTAGGAATTATTCATCTACATTGAAATTCGTAACAGTCATTTCGTCTGGTATACGAACGGAGCAGTCATAGCTGTAAGGTGTCCAGATTCTAATTTCCTTCCGGTACAAGATGCGGCATACAAAACCTGCATTATAACAGCCAAAAAGCCATACTACGTTATCAGCTCTATCGGTTAGTAGCACAATTTTGTCATGACTATTTGCCCTTAAATAGTATTTGGTGTGAAATGATTCTTTGGTACAAGGAAACGTCAACATATTATTTATCTTGCGAATAGCAGAAATTCGGAAAATTCTTGCTACTTTGTGACACTGCAGATCTGATTGGAGTTGCTTCGTTTAGATATATTTTAAAGCCATTCAAGATTTGAAAGCTGCCCAAATACACGGTTAGTTCATCCTGATGCTATAAAATGATAAAAGTTGAGACAAACTAAGATAATAAAGGTCGAACCTATTAAGTGGGGGCAAGGTGGCATAGTGGCTAGAGCGCATGACTCCCGTGCGGAAGGTCTACTGCTCGAGCCCGACTCGATGCCCTGACTGAACGCTCGCTCAATGTTCACCCAGCAGCAAATAGGTACCCAGTGGGAACAATGGGGAGATAAAGGCGGCGAGGAAAGGAACTGGCCACCCTACCTCACATGCCGATGGCTCAGGATAAGTGTCCTCTCTAACAGGCACTCCCCTACGTACGAAAGTATACGGGACTACCTTTACCTTTTACCTTTTACCTATTAAGTAAGGAGATCTTCAAATGCAAGAGAACCTTCTAGATGGCGAAATACCACAAAATCGCTGACAAAATATATCAGCTTAATAAACAGTAATTGGATAGAGATTAAAAGGAACCAAATATTTTGCGAAGAACTCTTGCCATCATTGCAAATTTTGCAAGGGATTGAGTATCCAAAGTGCAAGCATACTTGTTACATATTCGATTAGCACCTTATCAATATTGCATATTTTTAGCGTCGACTTTAACAAGCAGGTTTTTCCATGTAAAGGTAACAAAAGCAGCAATTCACAGCTTTTATTAAGCTTGATATCTTAAAAATGATAAGATCTTGGCAACACGACCTATACAAAAACGTACAAAAAGATTGACAAAAAACAGGGTGTAGTTCCTATTATTTTTAATTCCACATGGACAGAAATCGTCAGCTTTAAAATATGCTTTTCTTTGTCACTCAACATGCCACCATGGCATTTCTTACGCAAAAGCTGAATTTCGCGTAAGAAATGTCTTGGTGGCATGTTGAGTGACAAAGAAAAACATATTTGAAACCTTTCGGATTATTCTCTCTCTGATACGGAAATCGTTAGCTCCAGAACTTTCTAAATTCCACGTCTAGCTTTCAATTCAAGTACGTATTGAAGATGAAATGTTAAAAGCAAAGAACATCTGAGACCTTTCTTGTCATTTGAGATGTGTTTGAATTACTATTTAACAATAACAGAGTGCTAGATGCGCAAGGGAACCAATACAATGAATACAAGAATCTAGAAGAAAGCACTGCTAGGAAAGCAGTTGAAAGAAAGCACAGTCGATGAGATGATTAAATAAAATTCCAACAAATTCATTGAATTCATGGTTTTGCGACAGAAAAGAACCTTTTAAGATACACGAGGGCAAACTACCGGCAGCACAATAGGAGAATTTGTTGGAGCGGCTTTCGCCTGGAACAAAAGGTGTGGTGCTGTTTCCAGGATTAAAAGACTCTCAAATAAGCGAACAAGCTTGCTAAACAATCAAATCTTAGAGGAATTGAGAACTTGATCAAATATTTACATAGGTATCTGTATATTATCGTTTATTAGTTCAAGGCATTTCATAATTTACGACTCCTTGCTGACGAGAAGGCTAATGAAAGTATACATTGATGCACGTGAGACAGTCATCGCAGTTGCACACCTCAAACTACACTTGATAACTTTTCAGCTCAGAAGCAGTAATACTTAATCTCCTGAAAGAATTATGCAACAGATATCCCTTTAGGTTCATAAAAATTCCCTATATATGGGTAGCCAGCAAAACACCTTGACTCAGCTGCTAACAACGCAAAAGCTCAACGAAACAATTGACTGCGACAGAGCAAGAAGCAAGGATTGTTCTTCGATTTGATTGAAAAACACAATCCGCACGCGGTTCGTACAATCGATAGGCTTTCCACAAAATCCCCGCGCAGGCTGCTAGAAGTAGAAGTTAAATAAATATTTATCAGCATTTCGTACATTGTTGCCATTTCATTCGGGTTCATCGCAAAGAAATTAGGCCACAAAGAGCGAGACTATTGTTGCGACAAGTTTGCAAATCGGAGTCATCTCTGTTAAGCAGTTAAGCCAGAGATCTTCCATCTATTATGATGCTAACTAAATACGGATCAGTATGATCGTCCGCTCCAAAGTCGGGTCGGGAAAGCAGAAGAAGCAAGCCGGTGCAAACAGTGCTGTAGGAGCTCGTATATCTATTTTAAAATCTAGCTGCGAACGTGGGCAGAGAAGGTTCTGGTAATGAACGTCTTTGCACAACCATAGCTAGTCGCAGAGAAGGTAGCATAAACAGCTTTAGGAATCCGATCTGACAACGAGAGCAATCCAATCAACATTTGCTTCACGGATGACAAGACGAACCAGTGAGTAAAACCAAGTGATTTTCATCATCACTCATGGTATGTACGACACAGAATGAGTGCAACTGATCTTTTTGCTATGAAGCTACCATGTGCTTTTGGGATACGTAGCTAAGCAATTTGCATACATGTATATCAGTTTGTCAACACAAAAGTCTACTAAACCGTATATGCAGAAACGCACTAAAGCGAAAACATAACTAGTTTGTATTGAATGCCAGAACTAATATAGCGTTCAAATAGAACTACTATACACCGTAATAACTTTATCAGTATAGGGTCACTTATTTTCTCAAGCGCATTCATATTTTTTATTCTAAATTCTTATACACAAACAATGCATATACTCAAGCAAGCAAGCAATTTTGTAGCCTCTAAAAGAAGTGTATGTAACCGTTTTTTGTAATGAATATATTTTGACATCTCAGTTCCATACTGGGTAGAAAATGCAAAATAATCTTATGTAAGTAGAACAATTTGGCTTGGTGGCAGTCAAAAGTTAGCCCATCATCTAACAAGTACCGTACAGAATCCATTCGTTGATTTTAATAACAATTGAGAATCAATGGACTGCAATTATCTCCAGAAGCAAAATATATAATTCCCATCAAATTTGAACTATGTTATTATCTACATCAAAACGATGATTACTAGAAAAGTTAATCGCAGGCTTAAGTCTCTATGCCAAACTACTTGATTCTCCCTTTGTTAGCAAATCCATAATATATGTTCCATACTACTTCGTAAAGGGTGATGCGAGTAATAATTATGATCACTAATCACGATAGATAGAGATTGATAATAAAGCTTCGTAATGGTTTGATAGTTGCTACAATAGATAGAGGGCAATTGGCAGCAATGGTCGATGGTTATGATTCCAGTTGATCATGATGATAAGTATTGATTACTGATGAAGGATGATGCGAGTAATGACTGTGATCACTAAACATGATTGAAAATTATTAACAATAATGCTTAATAGTGGCTAGATAGTTACTATAATAGAAAGAAAGCGATCGATAACAATGATCGATCGATGGGTATAAATGCAGTTAATCATGATGATAAGTATTGATAACCGATGACTAGACAATGAGAAAAGAAACAGTTCATATCAGTTGAGGATTGGCGGTGAGAGACAAAGATGGTGGTTATGATAATGAGGACGGTTGGAGATGCCAAGGGTGCGAAATAACAATGATAGACCACAATATTAAATGTCAAAACAAGCGTCATGACAAACGTAATAACAAATAGCATAACAAACTTCAAGTACTACGTAATCAGCAACGTCACTACAACTGGAAGTTATACGTAATTACAGAAAACTAAATAACTTTCATGTCATAAGTAAAGTAATACATCATTAAAAACGTCATCGATACACAAAGTATGACGTCAAAATAAACGTCATAACAAATGCCATATCATATACCAGTACTACATCATAGCCAACGTCATAACAAATGCCGTATCAAACGTCAAGCAATACATCACAGCAAACGTCACGTCATACACTAAGGACTACGTCACAACAAACGTCAAAACAAAAGTCATCACAAATGTTTTAACAAACGGTATATCATACATCAACTATTACGTCAAAGCAAACGTCAATTGCTAGTTTATACTAAACCTCATAACAAACGTCAGATATTGCAACTTTAAGAGGCACACTGCACAAAAATGACAGCTCACATCTTACTGTTTCTCTTATTATTTCTAGACCCAATGCTAGCAATTTGATGTACAATGTCAAGCTGTTTCAACAACATATGTGACATGGTGTCGTAAGTCTATTACTTTTGCGATGGACAATCCAGTAGATGGAGGCCTTGCTATTAACAAAGATCCTCATGAATTGAATGGTAAGCAGTACATAACTAACTCTTGTACATCAAAAATTTTAAGGCAACATTGATACCACTTGACAATTAGTTCACAATTCCACTTTCTCTCAAATAATTCTTCAGGTTACAAGTGTTGTATATAAAATTGAAACGAAGGTCTGGCACTTCTGTTGTTAATACATTGACATATCACCTATAGGTTATATCGTAATGTATTACATTCACCCTTCCTTGGGACAGGCGAGGGGCATATTTGCTAATGCATTAGAACAGACCACAAAGTATAAACTACAATGGAATCCCGATATATCGAACCCCGGATACTATTTTCTGGCTCCCTTCAGTGTTCATTATATCGGGATTTCATTGTACATGAATCGATCGTTGGAGAAAGGATGTCTGTCATATTCTATAGCTCATAGCGCTGTTGGGCTTTGAAGTAATCCGTTCTAAAAGCCAGGACAAGAAAATTGATCTCTTTCTGTATAGGAGAAGATTGATTTAAACCAACATCAAAAACATAAATCCGAAGCAAAAATAACACTTTCAAAGTAACAATAAAATTCTTTAGTTGTGAAATAGGATGAATATGTTTGTAGAATTTGCTATCAAAACTTCGCTTTGAAATTGCTACAAAATAGTAACTTAAACAGAGAGATTTGCTAAAATAAGAGAGCAAAGGTTTGGGATATAGTTACTATGTCGGAATGAAAACAAACCCACGTCTTATTTTAACAGCACTGGAACACTTTTGATCCGCTACGAAATTGTTCCTGTTAGTAGCGTTTACATTAGAGTTACAGATCTTTGCAGGTACAAAAGTGTACCTCTTGTCTAGCTGGCAAAAAGCTGTGTCGAATAGCGGGTACCATAATGAATCGGTTCACTCGCACGAGCTTAAGCATAAGGCTGATCTCCAACACTTTCCATTGGTTCAAAAGAGACCCACCGAAGGTGTAAAGATAATGGGTACTGTTGGAGCAGTGAACGGAAGGAAACTTTTCACATGGCAAAACCGGGTGGGCCACTGTTCTTGCAGATAATAAATCTTCAGCATCCAAGTTTGTGTTTGGTAAACGGATGGCCATGGGAGGGATATTCTTGATTCGTGATTCGTGATTCACAGCTTCGTGATTCGTGTGCATGTCAATGCAGTATTTTCTAAGAAGCTTAGAAGAATTAGACATATTTACTCTCTCTTTCGCATTGGTCTGAACAGCGGCAGAGAATCTTGCAAAATAACAGCTAGCGTCGGGCATTCGTTTTTACAGCTTCTCTGTAACTTGCTTGTAAAATTCTCTGTATTTGTATTGTCGGAAAACAGTGCGAATCCAAGAATATAAATTATCCTGCAAGCACAAAAATCTACGGGTTGATTGGGTGTATTGATGGTGACAAGACAGTTCCAAACATGCAAAAACTAGCAGAACAATACAACAAAATTGAAAATAAATCAGAGATTTGAGAAAATAAGTGACAACAGCTGATTTTAGGGTTACTTATATCAACTGTAAGTTTCTTTGCACACTGAGATGCTGAGTCTGACAGCCTTACAAAATCATTCATACTTCAGAACCAGTGGCGTAATGAAGACATTCGGGCATTTTGGAATTTAATAAAAGTGGGGCCCCATTTCAACATTAAAGTCAAGTGCAGCAAGATATGTCTCACAGCAGCCCACATCTGACGTCAAGCTTGGCACCTTTAGAAGTTGTCCTAACGTTGACCTACGTCAGTTACGTCACTGGCTTGAGCTATAATTCGATTCCCAACATGTCGAATTGCAGACTTTTGTCTCCTAACAAGGAAGTATCACCAGTTGTTGAAGAATAATAAAACCAAAATCTTTAAACGCCAAACAAATTTGGAATTTTGGAAGTTAATAAAAGTGGGGTCCTATTTCAATTTTAAAATAAAGTGCTGCAATAAATGTCTCTCAACCACACCTGACGGGCCCCTTTTGGGCCACAGAAACTTGGGACCTTTAGGGGTTGTCCTAACCTTGACCCACGTCGGTTACACCGCTGGCTTGAGGGTTTTGTAAGGCCGTCAGACTCAGCATCTCAGTTTAGAAAGAAACTTGCAGTTCAAATCAGGAACCCTAGAATCAGCTTTAGTCATTCATTTTCTCAAATTTCTGATTTTATTTACAACTTTGGTTTATTGTTCTACTAGTTTTTGCATGTTTGGAACCGTCATATCATTATCAATATACCTAATCGCACCGTAAATTTCTGTGCGTGCAAGATATTTGTATTCTGTGTTCGCACTGTTCTCCCACTATGCAAATACCCTGACCCACGTCGGTTACGTCACTGGCTTGAGCTACAATTCAATACCCAACATGTCGGATTGCGGACTTTTGTCCCTTTACAAGGAAGTATCAACAGTTGTTGAAGAATAATAATACCAAAATCTTTAAACACCAAACAAATTTGAGAAAGGTTAAGCACACGATACTGACCCCTATTGAATGCGCAGCACACTCTATATCAATTGTCATGGCAACACTGTCGAACAACTTGCTTTGGCCGATCTGGCCTAATTGGGCTTAATTTTGTTTTGCAAATAAACACAAACACATTGAAAGTGCTGGATGTTAAATCTTCGGATTTTTTAAATTCAGATTTTTGGTGTTTCTATTATTCTTTAGGTAAACACATCATAAGTAACTGGTATTCTAACAAAGCGTATTCAAGTCCTCCGCAGTATGTGCAAAAAAGCCACCGCGGGGTATTATACAAACTGAGCAGCAGCGGCCAAGTTCGCTATGTAGGCATTCAATATAACACGAAATGCTCCGCAGAGGTCACTGTGTGTAGTACTCAGTTCTTTTATAAGAAATCTTAATAGGGTCGAATAGTTTATGATCTTTGAATTATGGCCAGCTTTTAGCATAAGTCTCTAGAACCAAGCTTGAAACAATTTATTCCTTAGAAAAAGACCGTGAAGGTAAATCAGTTTCTACTCCACTCAAAGCCAGTCGATTCTGTGCTGCAGAGTGAATGCAGTTATTTAGCAATTTTCTAATGAGATTAAGTCCAATGCAGCTTTTAGTAAATGCTTGTGGCAATTTAAGTTCAATTAGGATTATGATGGCCTAAATCTAAGTGGATCAGCCAAGACTGGAAAGGATTATTTCTAAATAAAGCTACCCAGTAAAACAAAAACTTATGACAAAAGTTTTCAAGTCTTGATTAAGTGACTTCTCATAACCTACTAGAATCTAAATATTCAACAACAAAATTATGCTGCCATGGATACTTTCTATTCGCTTTTGAATGTTAGATGCAGATATAAATATTACCAATATGAAATGAGCCCCTAAAAATAGAACGTAGAGTGCATTAACACTATTTGCAGGTGCTCTACGAGAAGCTAGAATCCTCTTTGCAAAAACTGTGGGAAAGCAAAAATATTTAAGCGATAAACACCTAAAATATTCAGCAACTGGCAAATGGCATTCATCAATCATGTAATTAGTTCAACGTAGCCATCTATGGAAATCCAGCGAACGAACAGGGAAGATACGTTATATAGGAAATCTTCAAGGAGGTTGAGAATATTTTATTACATTGTCTATCAATATTGGGTTTAAGGGACAGTGAGACAACTAAAGAAAGAAAGCAAAGAAAGGAAGAAAGACGACAGAGAGGAAATGCATGAAAGACAAAAAAACAAAAATAATAAAAGAAAAAATGAGGGCAGTAAGGATGTGAGAGGATAGGAAAGGGGAAAAAAGAAGGAGCAAGTAGGGAGCATGGAAGGAAAAAAGACAGGGATTCCAATTTGAAATTCAAGCACCCCTTTTTTGCAGTCTAACATAATACTAGAACAAGATCGACATGAAATGGTCCTGAGAATGATACTGATGATTCAAAATCACCATGATTACTAGTGATTTGTGATTGGTGATGATGAGAATGGTGATCGTGATGATAGCAAGAATGATTATGAATGATTGGTATTGTCAACTATAATGTTTAATGAATATAACAAAGATAGTGAATGACAATATTTGTTTAATGCTTTGGTAAAGTGAATAAAGACGACGACGACGACGACGACGACGACGACGACGATGATGATGATGATGATGATGATGATGATGATGATGATGATGATGATGATGATGATGATGATGATGATGATGATGATGATGATGATGATGATGATGATGATGATGATGATGATGATGATGATGATGATGATGATGATGACGATGATGATGATAATGGTGGTGATGACGATGGTGGTGATCATGGTGATCATGATGATGATAAAGATGGTAATTATGACGACAATGGCGACCATTACGTTGGCAATGAAGATGATCGTGACGAGCATGATGAATGCAGATGATGCTAATGATGATACGAATAAAAGTCCTGGACCATGGGAATAATTAAAACCAAAGACAAACGCTTTGCATTTTTTGAGCTGCGCAACAATCAAACACACATTTTCTTGTTATCGCGCGATAGCAAAAGGTGAAAGTCATTGACAACCAAGCCGCCGAGAAGCCAGAAATAAAAACCGCTAATTGAGGAGTTAACTTTGCAAAATTGAAGAAAACTCAGAGGACAGAGTGAAAATACAGTGGTATTCAAGACATGATAATCGCGGGTGGTTTATATTCATTTGTGATGCTATTTCATAATGCTAACATGTTGGGTTTTTGTATGGACATATTTACTCAGCGTGTGCAAAAGGAGAGTGAATGAAAGTTACCGATAAATCACAAACAAGTACAAAAGAACAGGCATGGACTTTCAACCGTTTCAAATTCAGCTTTTATGAACATCAGCGTAATAGAAATACGAGTACGTTTTGTTTCTGAAACTGAGGCAAGCAAGAAGATATGCTAATATATGGAAGGTATGCAAGTGTTTGAGGATATGCAAGACATGGAAGGCATGAAACGTTGCAAATAATTGGAATAAAGGATGGAACAGTCGCAATTAGATGCAAATGAAAACAGTATGTATAGCTACGATTACTATTTAGTACCTAGCCTTCTGCATGAGCTAAACATGGAAGCTATGGTCAGAGACATGTCAATAACCACACTGCACTAACAAGATATAGGAACATGGTGGTAAATATACCTGATAGTGGTAAACGCAGACTTAAGAAAAGTTGTGTATCTTTAGTCGAATCTAAGTGATAAGGAATTTAAGATTTCCCAGATTTCATTGCATTCTATAGGCGATTCAGGCCATCATATATTGAGTTCAGATGACGAGTTGAAGGGCATCGTAAGCAGAACACAAAATACCGTACCCAAAACAGCACCGAACAACTGCAGCGCTGCAGTGCCACAAAATCCCGAATACAACCCCTGGGCTTAAAGGGGTTCGTAAGCATTTTTTTGGTGGGCTTATATTCGGAGGGTCTTTTGGGGTAGTAGGTAAATTGTGTATGCCAACAATTTCACCATTCGGTGTCCAATCAGAGAGACAAATAACAAGATTTAATGCACAAAACTTCACAAGAACAAAGTAAATACAGAGACTAAGAATATTTTGGATAGTTTACAGAGGGAATTATATTCGGGATTTTACAATATATGCACCGATTATACTTGATATAATCCTACTAGTTGACTGTTCCGAGGGTGTACGCAAATGAAGCTCTAGCTACCCACTCAAAATGCAGACAGCAGCATGTTCTACGTTCAGGCACGTAAATACTGGGGTGGTGCCGGGTTGTGACACCCTCCAATCTTTTGTCCAGTCGGAAATTTCTGAGGTAATCGGAAAGTCAAGCCTGTTAGGAGAATGCTATGTCCGATATTGCTTTTTCTAAAAGGTTTGAATTTTCCGACTGTTATAGCTGTCTGTCGTTGCTGTCTTTCATTGAATTCTCCAACTGACATCAGACTTTCCGATTGCTACATCTTTTTCTAGAGTTGCAGCTAATGTTTCAAGTTCATTTGAGCCATAGCTTCAGTTTTAGCGAATGAATCAAATTTTCCGATTGAGTTAATCGGACAAATCAGAATCAATCGCAAAAACTGAAGCTATGACTCAAAATGAGCTTGAAACATTAGCCACAAGATGCAGCTCTACTTTAAATTTCAGTACTCGTTGCTGTTTTCATTCTCAAATTCAAATGAAATTGTTACAGGCCCATGGGCACTGGAGGTAAGAGGAATTGGCCCACTAATTGAACGAAATTGGGTATGGAAGTGCTTTAAGCTATAATTCTTTCAGAATTGATTCAACTCAATCTAGAATCTAGGAATTCCACTCCACAGAAATGTGGCGTACAGAGATTATAATTTTGTTGGGTGACAGTGAACTCAAGTCTCGTAAGAACTTCTGGCAGTAAACTAGAGGGTAAGATGCTAGCACTTCAACTTTTGAACTCGCTTGCCACTACCAAGGTAATATGTAAAGAGAATCCGGCGTAGACTGTCTTACTTTTGGCATTCTGGCTTGAAATTGTTTTGTTTCTAGCGTTAGTATACTTACATGCGATAGCAGAAGAAACAATTCGGCATTGCATTTTACTCTTTCTTTCTAAATCTTCAAAATTTGATAAAACTAGCTTCTCGTTCTCAGCACAAAGTTTAATGATGAAAGCGAGGAAATTTTAGCCTGCAAAAGTCAGTTTTTCGACGTTCTAGACGGTAAAATCTCGAAAGATATTTCTGGGGGCAAGCCCCCACACCCGCAATTTCTAAAACCGACTTTTAAGAGAAAGTGTTCGTAGAAAGTGCAAAAAATGAATGTCAACAGCAAATAATAGCAAATGTTCTTTAAATTAAGGCCTTCATAAAAAATGATAATTGACCTTTAGCAGTCAGATTTTTTGAGTTCTTCACCCCCAGAAACTCCCGTCAATTTGCGTCCTTGTCTACCTTACGTAAATAGCTTCTATATTTCCACTTGCTACCACCTTCAAGGTGGGCATTTCAAGTTTCTAATATCAGCTTTAATAGCACAATTGAATTTATGTTTACATAACAAAAGATGGTCACACCTGCATAGTGGCAACACATTGATGCACAGTAGTGAATTTGCGAGCTTGTACTATCTCTAGAGTCCCCAAAATGTCTGCCTGCCATTTTTATTGCTATGGATACCAATCGACAGCGCGCGCTCTACATATAAGCAAAAGTTGTGAGGCTACTACTAAAAAGCATCAATAATACCGAATCGATTTCATGGGATTATCGCTAATACGATTACTGCTTTCTTTTTCAAAACGAACTTTTGATTACTCAAGTGAAGGGCAATCTAGGCATACGAAAGCAGTTGGAATATGCTCTTCAAGTGCTGAAACGGCTAATGCACAAATAAATCAAAAATCATTCATAAACGCAGAGAGCTTGCAATCTGTTCCAAACAAAGAGAGTATGCTTGATCTGCTGTTCATCAATCGGTCGAAGCGTTCGCAGAGAAAGTCGTATGACAAAGGCTAAGTCAAGTACATGTGTGCTTGTGTGTGTACCTTCAAAAACATATCGATATACGTACGTTACGTATCTCCTGATCAGTGAACCACACGATTCGCGAAACAGACTTGTATAGACTTAGTGATTCACTTGCCATTATAATATATATATATATATATATATATCTATAACTATAAAAAAATATGTATATATTTATATATTATATATATATATATAATATACAAATATAAATATAAATATATATATATATATTAATATATATAAATATAAATAAATGTATAAATATGTATATATATATATATAAATAAA
>WIPJ01000373.1:155324-170080 GCA_018155075.1 Cassiopea andromeda
ATATATATATATATATATATATATATATATATATATATATATATATATATATAATGACTTATCGATAGCGTGGGCATTGCACGTCGAAAATAAATCAACGGTCTTGTAGAATTATTGTTGTCTATGGCTATTCTATTTCACTCGTACATAATAAGCACGCCCATAGCATAGAAAACACACAAAGGCTTGAGAATACAGACCCGTCTCTCTCCATTGTACATCGATCATAAACTCTCTCGTTTTACTCCTCTTCCATAACATTCTATGCTTTGCATAAACAAATTCAAAAGTAATTACATTAGTCAATGAATAAAACGTGCTCTCGTTTCATTTAATTCGATGAAATTGGACAAGTGTGTTCAACTGAATATATGAAAACCAATAACGGCCTCTTGACAAACTTCGCTACTACGTAGATAGAATGTCTTGATAACAACCAATTATGCCCGATAAGGCCCATGCTCTCCAAAGAAATTCTGAAATGGTAGATCAATCAACAACTTTTCAACCGCAGTCAGAACTGCTGATAGGGTATATTTTTTGATTTGCTATTGAAAACCACTTCAGCTTTATTTCTGTACTCAGCGTATACTATTGCAGTATCTTCTCAAAATCCAATTTCGTATTTCCTACACTTCACAATCTCCATGCGTGCCGTTTTCATGTGGCAATTCTTTTCTTCAATCGTTAATAAGGTCTTGTTTGTTTGATCGTTCGTTTAAGCTCGTTCATTCTAAAATCTTTCTAATCATTTCATTTCACTTCATTTTTAACATTTAAACATGGTGGCCCCTCAAAATCATATGTCTGTTTTACAGGGGAATATGTTAAAAACTAATTTAAATAACACTTACAAAGGAATATAAAAAAATACAACTCAATCAATTTACATAACAATATAATCTAAAGCAAAGCAATCAGGTACAAGAAATCAAGTACAAGAAAGCTCGCGTTTTTGTCACTTGTAAAAACATCCTTTCTGCATTCACTTATTTATTTTGTTTTAGTCTAATCTAATCTATTCTATTCTATGTTCTTTCGTTCTATCATAGGATTTCATTATTATGAAAACCATATGATAAAACGAGCATTAGCACTTCTGTTCACTATCCAAATTTTGATTAACAGATATCAATCTTCATATGTCAATCATTTCCCATAGTTTCTAGCTCAATTAGTTAATTTTAGATCTAACCGCTCTTTCTTTCATACCTTTCTCTATCAAACACTTCATTCTCTTTCCTTTTACATTTTACTTCATCGCGAATTTCCTCTTTCTTCTAATTTTATTTCCTCCAAGTTAATGTCAGACATTGATCAACCTATTGCTACCAAAGATCCACTATTTTTTGCAAGATGTTTACGATACTTTTGTGATAAACACTTCATCTTTTGCTCCTCTTGTCATGGACGTAGGAATTGGGGACACTTGAGACAGGTGCCTCCTTCCCCACTTTTCACAAATTTGTATTTAACATGCCCCTTTTCAGCTTGTGAAGGTGCCCCTGAATGAATGTGCCGCCCACTTTTAATGCTTCTTAAATCCCTGCCCCTAGATCACTTGTATTGCTCCAAACAAACAGCCTCGGTTTTACTACTTAGCCTAGAATCTAATGGCAAGTCTAACACAGTACTGTCTTCCAAGGATGCTCTTCAAATTGCACTGAGCTTCTATCTCAAAATCTAGTAACACAACGTAAGGCTAAAACACACGATCAGTTTTTGCTGATCAGTCAAGCAGTTGCAACGTTTTTCGAGTGGGAAGCCATAAAATATAAACTTTTCACAAAGTTGGATATGCTTAAATATTCAGCCAAGTTACAGTAAATGTATAACCTTTCAATTATGCGTGTAATAGACACTGGGATAAAGAGGCTGATCAGCAACAACTGATGAAAAAACTGATCGTGCATTTTATCTTTAACATGAGTGTTTATGCCACCCAACTTCATCGAGGTCCAATTCATTCACCAAATGTCTTGTAGCTTGTACAGCAAATTAACACCCTCACTTGCGGATATGTCCTTGAGAAAACACTTTCTCTGATATCTAGTTGTCATGAGCAAGGCCTAATCCTGAGCTAACGACATTTACGCATTACAAACAACAGGATTTTCCATCCTCTCCTATTCCAAATTGACAAAAAACAAAGTCTAAATCGAAGACACATGGAGAACCAACGAACAAGTAAAGTCACTCGATTTGATTATCGACAAATCCGTGCATTGGTCCAAAGCCTATTGGTAAATTTGATTAAATTTTATCAAAACCTCATCAATAATTGATTGCTTGGTTGTATAAAACGTTCGAGTACATTCCGAATTGAGGATTGTGTCATAGCAAGGATTGCAAAAGCAATAACGAAGCCAAGAGCTATCATCTAGTCAAGAGAAGGAAGAGGGGCTGTAAGTATATACCTACGTAAATAGAGTAAAGGACACTTCTATGAAAGGTAATCATGGAAAGGCCTGTGATATATTTCTGTGAGAAATAGTTGCTGCATAGTATATCAGTGTAAGAACATAGACAGGCGAGCATACACCGCATCACACAGACCACACAATACCACACCACACCAAGCCACACGAAACCACACCACACCAAACCACACCACACCAAACCACACCACACATACACGCACGCACGTACGTACGTAAATCACAAAAAACATACAGAAAAGGACAGTTAATATATGAGGAATGAAGAACCTACCTATAATGTTGTTAAATATTTAAGAGAATTCAAATGTTCAAATTCAAGCATCCTAATGCAATAGTGAAAATAAATGTAGCTACATAAAATAACTGCTTTGTCATCCTGCGCTGCGAATAAGCTTCTGTTAGTACTTCTTTGTGCAGGTCACGAACATGGTCGTGCTTTTGTTAGACATACAGTAGATCTGCATGAATCTTATAAGTGCAAGAGCAAACATTTTTTAGAAATTTTTGAGAAACTTTGAAAAACTGCAAGAGAAATTTTGTTCCTACGGGTCTGCTATCTAGCGAGCATCATAAATCTGACTAATGCTTATATAGACATCTTTCTTTGAATGGATCATCTCAACATACCAGGCATAACGACCACAATTATCATTGCCAGTATTCATCGCCTCCACTAAGCTGATACGCAAGAATAATAACCTCGTAGGGCTAGAGCTTTGGAACGTCCTGGATGCAACAGCAAATAAGGTACCTTCTTCCAAAAGATAGAAAGACGCATTGCTCAACTGCTGATCTTCTTATTCCTTGTTTTAAAATATTCATTTATTGTAATTAGCGCATAATTTGCTTTGCATAACATGATAATCTTGCACGACCCTGAAAAGTAGTCTTCCATGCCAAATAGAGGAACTATGCGTAAGAGCAGCGGTTTTTAACTAGGATTCCGCCAATAGAGTCCAGGGGTTCCACCAGAAGTGTATCTAACTCTTCTAGGCCAAAATGCGAACAGGGGTTCCCTTAAGCGCTGGAAATGTTTCCTTAGGGTTCTGTTCCAGCAAAAAGGTTGAAAAATCACTGCGTACAGTTTGAAACAAGTCTTCACTTTTCTTCATCACCATCTACATCATCGTCTTCTTATCATCTTCACTATCACCTATGGTCAGCACTACCTAAATCATCATCCTTAATATAATCTTCGTTATCATCTTCACTCTCATCCACACCATCAACTTCACTTTCATCTTCGTCTCGGCCATCTTTGACATAATATATAACATCGTCTTCAATATTATCTCTACCATAATCTTCACCATTATCCTTGCTATGATCTTTACCATCGTCTTCACCATCATCAACAGTATCATCCTCACGTCATCTTAATCTTCGCCATCATAGTCATCTGCAATATAATCTACACCATGATCTCCACTGTCAGTTACCATCATCATCTTCACAATTATCCTCGCCATCATCTTCAGTATCATTTTCAGCACCAACTCCTCCATCACCAACAGCATCATCTTCACGGCCACCTATACAACCATCTTCACCACTATTATCGCCATCATCTTCATCGTAATCTTCACCCTTATTTTCATCATCTTGAGATAACATCTTGATATAATCTATGCCAAGATCTTCACAATCTTCTTCACCATAATCTTCAATATTATCTTTGCCCTCATTCATGCCATAATCCACATCAAAATCCACACCATCGTTTTTACCAGTAGTTTAAATATACTATTATCATCAATACCACCACAAACTATCAAAATCACTACGATTAGATACGTACCCACATTTTAACTTTGATTTCACTATCATTCAAGCATCTTCAACGAACCCAAAAACATTTCAAAAATGCACACAAAACTAAGCAAGCAATCTTTTAACTCCATTACTTTTTAATTCTCTTCTCTTTACTTTGTTATTGTATGATGTTCTTTTTACGAGTATAACTTCATTACACGTTCTTTGTTATAAGAAAAAAGTTTATAAGAAAATGAGTCTCAAATAGCCAAAATCTTAAGAAAATCTTAAGAAAATTACGAGGCTCAATTTATAAAATTAAGTGTTTTTACTGGCCAAAAATCGATATTTCATCATTATTACATTATTACAAAGTATTAAAGATAGAATTCAAATTCAAGTATACACAACAAAGAAAGTGCAGTCAATTTTTGGCAGTTTATTTCACTTAAAAGTTAAGAACAACTTAAGAAAAGCCCAGTCTCAATTTCGGGAAAAGCTAAGAAAACTGAGGCTCATGCAAAAATAGGGTTTTCTTATAAAAAAACGTGTATAACTGCAGTTAGAGTTTTTAGCTTGGTATTATTTTTGCGGGGCAGCATATGAAACAAAAGTACCTGTACACTCTACCCTGGACGGGGACGAAACTTGAGGGTGTATGGAGGTTGAGTCAATTGAGGGTGGTATGGGCGGAAATTTGCCATTTCGCAGGGGAAAAACGGTTGTTGTTGTTGTTGTTTACTTTGTTTTGAGTAGGCTGTTATACCTAGCTTTTTCAGCTAATTTAGGCCTACTATGCATGCCGCATCCAGGCATGGGACCCCTAGCTTAACGTCCCTTCCGAAGGACGGCGGAGTGAGCTGTTGTGGTCGTTTATCTGGAAGGACGCCCATCCAGTTTCTGACCGTGCACAGCCATGCTTCACTTAAGTTAAGCTAATGGAACTGGCTGGGTCGCTTGGTCACTCACTAACTACCACTAACACCCCACTAAAGTTATATTGTATTGCTGCAGGACAAATAATTACTGGACCCAAGACCAATGGTCACTTACCGTTACTAAAAAAATTTCAAAGACAAAACAAAAAAATTTCGCAGGGCAACCTCTGACACGCTCCAAAAATCTGTTGAAGTTACATCCCTGACCCTGGATAAAGACTGCATGATGAAATGAACAAACCCCTTCCCTATCAACTTAAACGACATCTTTTTCATCCACTTCACAAACAATAAACTTCTTCCCTATCAACTTCAACAACATCTTTCTCATCCACTTCACAAATAACTTCCCCGTCATCTTTGCCACAAACCTATTCAGTATAATGTTCACCATTGCCATTATCTTCATCACACCCATACTATAACTGCATTACATATAGCTACTGGGATAAGAAACAGCTTGCTTCTTCCATGTTCCCTTGACTACATTCTAACGTGTTATTTTTTCTTCTCAATTTCAGTTATTAAAGATGGAGTGGTTGAAAACAGTATACATATAACCTCAAATGATGTTAACCTTGAAAGGCCTACTGTCGTAAATGACTCGCAAACTGAATTGAATTCCGAAGCTATAACTTCTACAGAGCAGACGGCTGCAATAAAAACAGAACTAGCGTCACTTTTGGATGGATCTAGTCTCAAGAACCCAGCAAGTGTAAATGCCGTTGTACTATGGGATTGCACAGCAAAACATCCAACTGATCTCAATGCAAACAAGGGAGAGCGTGTTAAAATTCTATATCGGAACGGAGACTTAGCATTTGTTGAAAATAGTCAACAAAAACAAGGCTTTATACCGATTGGTTACTGCTCGCTGTACAGGCGAAAATCCAGCTCGTTCAGCGAACTGTTTACTGAGACAACGAGGAGGCTCTCAGGCCCAGAAAAAACTTCAAATACCGAGAACACAGTCCCTTACCAGCCTACTCAATGCAGTAGCACCTGTAAAGAAATGGCTAGTGGAACAGTAAAAAAGAAACGATTTGGAAGACTGATATCACGCGGGACATATGACGCGCGCAGTGCGGAGAATAAGAGTAAGACAAAGAATGACAAGGGGATATTCAACAGTGCAGCGAAAAAGCTAGTGAAAGCGTTTACGATCAAAGCGAAGGGAAAGTCGTACAAAAGCGTGCAGCAAAAGAAGCCCATTCCAGATTGGCTGATGCAGTTAAACTTCGACAATAACAATCCGGACTATTCATCGTCAAGCGATAGTTCTGATGATGATGAAGATGATTCAGCATACGAGTCGTTTCGGCCAGGCAGCGAGACTCGCCTTCCCGACAACACTGTTAGCATTCCAGGATATTTTCAAGAGCAAGAATCGATTAATGAACAACAAGTGCAACGCCAAACTTCGCAATACAACTCTCAAGAGTTTTCTACCGGGTATGCCAATGTACGAAAACTAAGGACTAGTTCAACGTCGGGTGGAAACGGAGTATCTCGCAGTCGCTCGTTCAACTTTGATACGAAGACGAAGATGCTACAACAAGTTCTGCAGCGAAGGCCTAAAGATCTTATAGACGGCAGCGACAGTGAGAGCAAGCAAAACGAAGATAGAATGCTGGCTGCTAATGTGATGAAGCGAGTTCCTTCTTATGATTGCATACGGAGCGATAGTCGTAATTCGTCGGATTTCGTCGGATTTCAAAATGACAACATAATGGTGGTGCTGCATGATTTTAATACTGCTGACAGCAAAGACCTCGATGTATTCAAAGGGCAAAGGGTTCGCGTACTTAATAAAAATGACAATTCATGGTGGATGTGTGAGGCGGAAAATGGGAGGGGCGGATTTGTCCCACGTGACTACCTCGCACCTGAGCATGGCACTCAACGAACGATTTATAGTGACACTGGGGAGGAGCATTTCACATTCAGGGGAAGAAACGACTGGCAAGATCTGTCGTTTAGGACAAAAGCCACCTCCGTTAAGCTCGCAAGGATAACTCCAATGACTCGAGAGCCTTGCTTACAACAAAATAGCAAAGCCATTTCAGCTGAGAAAAACATTGTTCGAGGGGCCTGGAATGGAACTGCAAGCTACCACAGCAGTGTGTGGACAGACGACATCACAGAACTAAAGAATTTTACTAACTATACCAGAGAATGTCATGAGGAGGAGTGTTATGAGTGCATCGCAGCATGCCCCGCATGTCATCAGGATCAAATCGATGAAAAGTCGTATAAGATTCACCCGGCTAAACGTGAGAATGTATTGCTTAGTCGGGACGGACTAAATACTACTTTTAGGGAGCTCAATGAGATTGATACATTAGGTAATAACGAGAGCAGAGCCCCGGACACAGAGCCGTACAAGGAATCAGTATTAGAAGGAAAGAGTACGCCTTTTGAGCATTACAATGGAAACTCGTATGAATTACCAAACAAAGACCAGCTGTGTTTATCGACTTCTGACATTAACAACGAGGAAAGGAAGCAAGATAACACAGAGAATATCGAAGTTCATAATGACAGAAAAGGGCAGGAGAAAGTTTGCGCAACGGTAGAAGTAAGCGATAACATCTGCCAGCTGCCTACTTATGACGAAATAGTTGAAAGGAGAAACCTTAAAGGATTGTCGGAAATGAAAACCCGAATTACAACTCAATTAAAATCGCTACATGAGGAGTTGGAGCAGAAAAATTCCGGCAAAGCAGGACATGTTGAAAAATTGTTAGACGAATGGCGTTCGCAGCAGAAGCAAAACTCAGAACGGATGCCACCAGTGGAACGAAAAACATCATCAGACAGCCAAAGCACTATTAGCGATTCTATCGATTCTGTAGTTCCGAGGGTGCTGCGGAGGCGAAACAGTATGAACCGTCGTGCTAGGTTCCAAAATACGAATGGTCTGAAGAATAATGAGAGGAATTCAGGATGCGAGACAATTGATATAAAAAGTGACACAAACAAGGGACAAATTCTAGCAACTTGGCTGTAACGGCTAATCGCTTAGAATTGCAGCTGAGCTTTTGCAACAACATGCGCCGTAAACACACTAGTGCAGCGGTATGGTAAACCCTTGGCCATTGGAAAATGGAAGGAGCAGCCAAAATTAACGGCCTAACGTATCATGCTCCTTATATCATATCAACAATCCACATTTACTGTACTATATTAAAAACGAATAGCAAGCTTGGAAGGCAAAAAGAGAAGAAGAACATTAAAATCTAGTGTTAAAGGAATTGTGAATAGGGGGCCATTAACATATTACGTCACACTAATTTTGGCATTTTAGACACCCACCCACCCCCTGTCACACTTTGTCACAAATTCACGACTACCCACCCATAATGTGTGGCATCGCATTATGAATTTCAATACGATATTTTTCTGCTTTCGTAATAATGTGTTTATTATGTCTTGTTTGGTCTCAAAATGGCATCAAGATAGGATTGCAGGATTATTTTTCGACTTGACGCGAAGTTTCTTCTAAAAAAGGGGCAGACCTGCTATTATGAAGCAAAATGTGCTAAATATTGAGTTGTTTGAAAAATGTGACATCACACTGCAAAAACAACCCACCCACCCCTTGTCAAACTTTGTCACAAAAATCAAAAGACTCCTCTTGCGTGATGTAATAAGTGAATAGCCCCGAAGGGAAAGTTAAATAATTTCTTTTGTAACAAATCTCTTTGTGGCAATAATCTATATTTAGTAAGGACAGAATGCACTGCTCTTAGGATAGAGTATCTGGCATCTGAAATGTATAAACTAAACTGGTTAGCTACTGAATAGTGTGCATTGATAGAATTAGGCAGGTTTTTTAATGTGCAGTTCCACACAAAATGCGCAGTTCTAAAACAATTTGTGCAGCTCTAATTGATAAACTGTGCAATTCAAAAGTTCATTATAAAGTGACCCAATGGTGTTAGAAAGAAAATTGCAGTAAAAATGGTAGCTTTAGGCATGAAATTATAGGAGAAACACGACAAAGAATGGGATTATAAGAGATGGTAGCATTCATCTATCCCTTTTCGCCAAAAGCAGGCTACTCAAACCCATCTGCGACCAAGATGTAATTCTTTTACACAGTATCACTAGACTTTATGTGCAATTCTAAATTTTTCTTCAAAAAATCCCTGGACTTATGAGTACAAGTGAAAATTACCCTATTTTGGTAAAGAACTCCTGTAATAATAACAACAATAGAGATATACAGGTAAAGCCTTCTCAGTGCCAAGGGGCACTGTTATCAATAAGGTTCCTGTGCCTCAAAACATGTCTCTTTCGTTCTTAGAATGTTTCTTAATCTCCTGTTATATACCCCCAATGCAAAGCAATGAATTTATCTGTTACAGACAGTAAAATCCGCTAACCTGCCAATCAAGAGGAGCCCATAAGACGTTAAAAAAAGTAAAGGTAGTCCCGTATACGTTCATACGTAGGGGAGTGCCTGTTAGAGAGGACACTTATGCTGAGTCATCGGCATGTGAGGTAGGGTGGCCAGTTTCTTTCCTCGCCGCCTTTATCTCCCCAGTGTTCCCACTGGGTACCCATTTGCTGATGGGTGAACAGTGAGCGAGCGTTCAGTCAGGGCATCGAGTCGGGCTCGAACCGTAGACCTTCCGCATGGGAGGCATGCGCTCTAATCACTATGCTACCTCGCTCGTTCACATTAGACGTTACCCAGATTAAATACAAAGTATGAATATAGCAAAATCTTAATGCCCAAAAGGAACAATACCAAGAATGCTAACATTACTTGCACTGACACCCCTAGGTTATATGACAGTAAACCTAGAGAAGGGCATCATCTTTATGGTTTATCGGTTAACCCAATGATTGATAAGAGTCATGCTTCTAAATGACTTTAGTAGACAGTGATTTTAGCTGAGTGGCGTCAGATGTAAGAAGATAATAGAGACGCTCCGGTAGGCAAAATGGGAGCCTCAAAATAATGGCATTACTAGTTGCTCTGTCAAGGTATACGTTGACTTCACCTGAATATAATGCCACGTTGAAGGTTACATTTGTAACGTTAGCCGTATTCATAATATTAAAGCTACATTTAGTTCAATCAGCTCATTGTACCGTAATATATTATTCTAAATTATGAGAAAGATCTAGTCCATTGGAAGTAAATAATCAATGAAATGCTAATTGAAACCACGAATTAATTTCTTATACAGTTTCTCTCCGTTATTCAAAGAACCTAATCAATAATCAAAATGCAAGCTAATTTGTTTATCGATACTGCTGGAAACATCGGCAGCTTCAAACAAACGCTAATATTAGTTTGTGCTGCAAAAACAACCAGTAACTGTATGTGAATTACGAGTCGGAAGTTGGCCGTCCATTAGGGGGACGCCTACTAGCATTTGGGTTTTTTCAACGTCCCAAAGCTTATGTGCACAATGTACAATACACAATGTTCATTCACCTCACACTCAAATTTTCCGGCCCAACCTTAACTATTGAGGTATCACTTCTATCAGGTGCCTGCCTAAGAGTAAGGATATTTCAAAGAGTTAAAATTTGGTTTTCCCTTCCATGTTATTAAATCGAACGAAAAGCTCGCGGGGTCCAGCTGCAAACCAAATTGTTCCACCCAACAGTTCCCAAATCTAAAAAGTGTGGGTTGTATTCCCAGGGTTTATATGCATCCTGCCTAATATTTTCTCTGACTTTTCCTGACTTTTTTCTTGCAAATTAAGGCTTTTTCCCTACTACATTTCAGAAATATAAAATATTTTTTCTGACCAGCATGTGCTGCAAATGGTGGGACTGACCATCTTTTAGGTGTATGATGTTAATACTGTACTTAAGTGGTAACTTGCAAGCAAACAAAAGCTGGCTTGCGTTTTGGCATGTGTACAGAATGTGTAGAGTCATCAAATGGGCATTAAAGAAATTATTTGTATGAATGATAAAATTTCCTGAATTATTTCTGACTTTCTTCAAGTTTCAACAAATCTCCTGCCTTTTCCTGACTTTTCCTGCCGTATGAACCCTATTTCCACGCCAATTTTCAACAGGCTTTCATAGGTCCTACTGTGTCTTAAAGAGCAGTTTTAAGATCTACAGTTCCACTACAGCCTTATGATCCCACATTTAAGGGGCAGATTTTCTACTCGATAAAACTTGTCCTACGAAATCCAACCGCGAGACACATCGCTATATCTTGTGACCTAGCTAGAAATAGAAATAATGGAGATGGAGTAGAGTTGTCTTTGCAAACTGCATGCTGTTTGAGTGGGAAAAGTAAAGGTGCGGCTTTCCTAGTAAGACAAGGCATTGCGTTTTACAAAGAATTAATATGTGTAGGCGGACAGTGTTGGTGGTGAACAAGCTCAAAATTCTGTGTGAATCAATAATCCGTCTTGTTTCAACACAATCTTACACCCCCGGTCTATTTCACCAATACTACATAGTCTAAAGTCTTAAGGCAACTATTCAAAAACACCAATCATATTGCCTTGCATAGCAAAATCAAATTCCAAAAAAGGCCAGCACTTTAAGAGCTTTCATGTGCCTGTAATAATACTATCCTGACAATTAGAGGCTTAAAAATGTGCTTAGAAGATAATATAGGTGGAAAAACCTCTTAACAGAGATAAATTAGCTAATAGTTCAGGCGAACAAAACAGAATAGCTAATCGTGAAAGGAAAGTTAAGGTTAAAGCAACTGATTGGATATTTTGAATATTGTAGTTTATCATTTAAGCTGAAGATTGTATATATGGTGTCAAAAATAAGGTCAATGAAATAATAGAAAAATTAGGCAAACCTTTTGGCGTGTACTTAACAACAAGCTTGACAGATCCTGCAAAATGAAAAATTTAATTGTATTTTTGTTTGTGAGACACCTAGCAAGTTTTGCATCATGGCGTGCTTGAAAAATACAATTTCTCCAATCAAAATTACTTGTAAGAAACCTGAGTTAAAATTTCAGGCTGATTCGTTTCTTATATCAGGGTAAATATGGTGTCATCTGGCAGGCTGTAGTTTCTTATAAGTCAATTTCTTACTGATTCGTAGCACTTAACAATCATATGCTGATTCTACTGCCTATTTTAAACACTCAAAGAGACTCAATTGGTGCAGGCTTCGATGACCTGCATTTAATAACACTAATACCAATAATTTACACATGCTTTTCGTAGGTTTTCGTAAAAACGCCCCAAATAGGCCAAAATTTAGCTGTGAAGGGCATTTCTTGTCATAATTCTGCATGCTGATTGGTCAAATAGGCTGGGAGAAAATGGCCTTGATCAGAGCTCTCAACCAATCAAACATTTGGCGGCTATGCTACGTTAGTCAGACAATAAAAATTTCTGCTATAGACAAAGGATTTGTATAAAGGTAAAAACAGACAAACAGAAATCTAACGAGAGGAATATAAGAGAGCTAAAAGTTCATGAATCTTGAAACTGTAATCAAATCCTATATAAAAATCAGCAGGCTTGCAAATTAAAACTCCATAGTTTTGATTTAAGATTGCACACGTTGGACCAAACCTACATTTATAAATACAGCGGAGGTGAACCCTACAACCAACTTAAACTCATTCTGGACAGCCTAGGATGCATAAATATAACTTAGAAAAAGCTCTGAATTACCAAAATAAGGATGGGAAAGATTGTCTAAATAATGGATGAAAGTAGTAGTAATACCTTGGGCAGCTTTCAACAATTCAACCGCTTTTTCATGATTTTCTCCTTCGACATTCTGTAAGAAAACAGCAAATGATTACACATAAACATCATTTGTATCCAGGTCTTCAAAATGACAACCTATACCTTTATTTCCACGGCGCCTATTTCAGTGCGCTATTGGCAGGGACACTAGAGCGCTTTTAAAACAGGGGGCCAAAAGGAACAAAAAGGCACCGAAGGCCATAGGGCGCGCATAGCTACCCCCTATTTCATGTCCTTCCTTGATATTGCTCACAGTAATAGGTTTCTCGAGTAGAGTTTTGAAATTTCAAACATTTACAAAGCACTTTCTTGTAAATTCTGTAGTTGATGTTTTGCAGAAAATGCATTCAATACGCAATACACCTCAAAGGGCGTTTCCTTCATTCTCCAAAATAAAGAAGGGCGTGGTTCCAACAATGTTCTAAGGTACTAATATCAAGACGTGAGGAAAAAATCTTCTTGAAGCACGCACCGTGCTTTCATTATTGCAAACAGTCTATTGCTAATTTCTGTCAGTTGACTATCAAAGCTGTGGTATTAAAACTACACCCCTTGAAGTCCATGAGCTAAAGGGCATTCCCCAAAGGAAAGCTGAGAGCATGCGTAGGTGTATTTTCAGTTTGCTTGATTTTGGGCAGTGCAGTGGGACAGTGCATGGCTCCGCATGGCAATAGATTACTCGGCTAATGATTGATTATTAACTTCAAAAGCTAAACAATAGATTTTAACAACGTGGGGAGTGCTCTGTACCCTCAACAATTACTGCGGCGACCTAAAAACATCAATAGGTTTTAGCTATAAGTCCAGAATTCATTGTCCCTCCTGCGCAACCACAGTTACTAAACATGAGGCATTGCTATTACTAGCAGGTATACGCATATCAAAATACAACGAAAATCGAACTTTACCACTCCATTCACCGCAAGAAGTTGGTCACCACGCTTTAAACCACCTTGCCTGAGCAAAAGAAGACACATAATTGACAAGTGACTCTAACTTGCTCTGAGACAACATTTCATATCACATCTACAACATGCTTAAAATACAGGATGGCAAAAACTTCGGGTATTCAATTTGATCAGAAACTTGCAGTTCAGTGTTGGGGTTGGTTGTCTACTTTTTGGCGCCGAATTGTAGGGGGGCCTGATTGCAGATTTTCGAAAATTTCACCACCTTTTCCTATTTATTAAATAACCTCCCAATTAAGCAATTTTGAAGAAAATCCACCCCCTCCATTTTACTAACCTAAATATTTCAAAGTTTTAAAAGGATAAGTAAGTACAACACACTGAATTTGTGAAAGCAAATCAATATTAACAACTAAGGGAATCAAAACAAAGTATAAACTCTTAAGTTGAAACGCATTTCAGGAGAGGTATATCACTTTAAATAATCTCGCACATTTCATGAGAAATTAAAAAAATCACAAAGGCATAAAAATTAATCAAACAAATCAAAATAAATCCCAAAAATCCTGAAAATCATATCAAAAATTATGAAAATCGCATAAAGACTTATGGCAAATCGCAAAAAACTCTCGAAAGTTTTTTACGAGTGATACACTCCTCCGTATCATCATCTAGCAACCCTAGTAGCAATAGATACTAGGGCACCTAAATTTCACCAACAAAGCTCTTACAAAACTGATGAAAGATTACAAAAAACAGTAAGTGTCTGGGAAAGTTCCATATGGTGGGCATTTATTACAAAAACTACTTGTGCAAGCAGCAGGTGACTTGCGATAATGGTGGGAAAACATCACTTTATAACATATTCTATTAAGATCATTATTTCATTTCTAATTTAAGAACGCGATTGTTTGGATTACTCTTTGGCAGCGAATATAAGGGGGGTTTACTAAGGACGGGGGTTAGTATTTTTGCTAAAAGTGTATAAATTGGGGGGCTGTTAATAGT
>WIPJ01000373.1:175544-189997 GCA_018155075.1 Cassiopea andromeda
TGTGTGTGTGTGTGTGTGTGTGTGTGTAAACGTAATGTATACTATTCCATAGACTGGAGTGATGAAATACAGAGAAATTTAGCACTTGACTCACTTTTGGAAGCTCAACAATTCTTGGATGAGCATGACCTTCACTTGCAGCAAAAGCAGCAACAGTTGCCTAAGAAGAAAATAAAATACTTTACAAAACTTCTGCCAAAAATATTTGCATAAAATATATTCATACTAGAGACAAATGAATTGCACCAGGACTTCACAATGACACAGCACATAGCAGGCCATGAAATGAGCAAATGTTAGGCACTTGATCAATCAAGCTCCTCAATTCATCAGGGTACTTGATCAAGTTCCTACACTGTTTCAGCAGTGGAGTGTTGGCAGGGGGTTGGGGGCATGTACTCCCATGAGAACACATTTTGAGGGGCAACAAAAGTGATATTTTAACATATTCTTTGAAATCAAAAAGGACTCCATTGACAAATTGCCTATACCTTTTAATGAAGGTAAATTTGTGCAGTGGTGAGCTTGTTTTAGTACATATCTTTAAGATAAACAATTGATTGACTCTAGGAGCTTGAATAATCAAACCAGCAGGATTTGCAAGACGAGTGTGGAAGTGTTCATTCACACCTGATTGAGCACCTCTCAATGCAAGGCCTGCATAGCTCTCTACTTCAAGTGCAATGAGCAACTCTAAATGATACTGAAATATAAGCTCTACTGTAAACTAAAAAGAAAATAAGGTTGACTGTAAAATCAATGGCTTCTATTTACTCAACAATAAATAACTACAGAAATATAGATATATATTTAAACATGCAGACACTTGTTTATAGCCCTTGGGGCCAAGAATCATAAACAATGATACTTGAGGTGTGAGAGCATCTACCTTGGCAGTAGCATTGGCCCTTATTTCAGCATTTCCTTCCACATCAACTGTTTCATAAACATGTTCATAAACCTTAAGATGGAGAAGATAAATTATGTAATAACAGATGCAGTCAATAAATATAATCATGCATGTGTTGAGACAGAAAATGTTAAATGGAAAGCAATTACATGTGGGAGAATAATTTGCAAAATAAAAAGTGGAATTAAATGAGAGCAAAATAGCAGAAAATCTATCTCCAGAATGATGAGAGCTTTGAGGCACAAGATAATATAAAACAACAAGAAAAAATTAGCCTACCTCCTTTACTGACTGACAAAAACTGCTTTCAAGGACATTCTTGAGGTTAATCAGTTTCTGGGCAGGCAAATCACTCCCTACAAGAAAATGGCATGCACTAATGTTTATTCAATAATAGCATATAATAACTACAATAAATTTCACTAGAAGAAAAGAAGATACACTAGGTGAATTTCAACTTTACTAGAAAATATCATTATCTAGCAATATAGCTGCCAGTAATGGCTGCAGGTGCTAGAATTTAAGGCCATAAAACTTTACACCTATTTTCCCAGTCTGGGCTTCAAAACCCAATTCTAGAGTTTGAAACCTCTGCTTTAAACATTCCTGATGGTTACAAATGACTGCTAAATACACAAATTTCCTTGCAAGAGATTAAAAACAATGTATTCTTACTGTCACTTAGCTCATCAAGTAATTCTATTGCTCTTCTTATGTCTGAAAATGAACAGAAAACATAAAACAGTCATAATGCAAATAATATTCATGTTTTTGATCTTCTAAGCATTATTTATAGGATGGAACTTAGTACCTTTTACTCTCTATAAAAAGACAAAGGGGATTACCAGTCTCAGTACTAACCATAAAATTACTTGCCCAGCAAAGACAACTATAATCAACAAATGGAATAAAACAGGATTGCTGAGCATTATGTAAAAATAATGGCAAAAACATTCATGAGTGTATGTGGAAAAGTCAATATTTGAGACCTACAGCAAAAAGTATGGCAATATTTGCTGCCCCTATTAACGAACATGAGAAGCAAATAATTGCTTCTCTTGTTTCCTAATATTTACAAACCCGATTCTAGTTAACAACAGTCTGTAACAACTGCTAACTAAAATAGAGATGGGATTCCCATTCTCGAATGGCAATGCTCATAACTAATACCTTTAACACTTTTCTCTCTCAAGCATATGAATTATACTGGTTGTTGTTTGGCATTCTACAGGGCCTACCCCTTTCCAGCTAAATCTCATAAAAAATTTCAGGATAGGGTCCACCGTGATTCCTAAAATGCTCACTTGAACTGCTCTGGGGTAAGAGAATCAAGCTTGCAAAACTTTTAAGATTATGTAAAATATATGTACAATTACAATCTATCAGGTGTACTTGAATATTAATGCATGGGCTAAAGTACTGTTCTAAATTGGCCTAGAAACGCTTGCCCTTTGCTTTCTAGAATACATTCTATACTAATACAGAAAAGAAGAGGGCTTCATATTTATGAAATGAGGAAATGGTGTTTACATCTAAAGCATATGCCATAAATCTAGCCCATTTTCTTGAAAATTTATTAGGAAACAGATAAAACCTCGTACCTTTAGACAGAGTGAGGGGCTGCACTGCCGACGCCATATTGCAGGGATTAGTCCATGTTTTGTACGCCTACCAAGAGTAATTTACTGACCATGAAGATCATATTTTTTAACATTTTGCCCCTTCCTTCCCATTTTCTCTTCTGTTTCTTTTTCCGTTCCTTCCTTCCGTTCTCTTTCATTTTCTTCTTTCCTTTTATTATTCCTCCTTCTTTTTTCCTTTTTCGCTTTGCTCTTCTTCACTTTTCATGCATTTATTCCCGTTTTCTTTTCCTCCTTTCTTTCCCTTTCTCTTCTGGTTTATAAATCCCATTTACATACTGTTTATATATGTTTATATATTTTATGTATAGCATTTTGATCAATGACTTAATAGAAAATTGTTGTCATTGTATCGGAACTTTAGTATGGAAAATATGCCTTCAAGAAATGCCAAAAGATAACAATGCACTACGACAATGGTTTTCAAGCGGCGTTCCCCGGAACCCTAGGGTTCCACCAGCACACTCAAGGGGCTCCGCCAACAGTTATACAATATGTGAACAGGGGTTCCTCGAGCCACTGGGACACATCCTTGGGGCTCAGCTCCACCAAAAAGTTTGAAAACTACTGCTCTACGAACTACTGTAAGTTTTTAAACAGGGTCTCTGACACTTGATATAGTGGTCTAAGTGTATTTAGTTGGGTATCAAAAAGAGATAGCCAGCGTGCGTGAGCTTAAGGACGTGCGGGAGTTCCATGATGTGCAGTAGTCAGGGCCGCGTTTATTTTTCTTGGGCCCTGGACACAAGGTTGATTGGGACCCCATTCAGATGCAACAACATCGATTTCGTGACGTCTGCAAAGATGTAGAAGTTAGATCTGCGCAATTAAGGCAAGAATTACATACTACAATATTCTTTCCATAGTACAGCTTAGAGCTAGGGCCTGAGGGCTTACCCCCAGAAAATGTTTAGAATTGCACTCTCTACGATATCGAAAAATACCCCTTTGCAAGACAGGTGCTAATTTCTTATCAGATGGTCAGCAGAAAATTCCAAAAGAAAATAGCTAGATACCAAATGATCAAAATGCAAAGTACATATTATTATTGTATATATGGCAATTTTGCAAACTGTTCACGTAGAAACTTTACGTTGTATACTCAAGCTTTTACTCGATTTTACCTCTTTTCCCCCCAATTCCTTGGGGCTTGGAGGATACCTCTGAGAGGACTTTAGTTCTGGCGCGAGCATTTAGGACTGGATGCCCTTCCTGATGTCACCAATGGCATGTAGTGGGCCTCGAACCCAGGACCATGTTGGTTTTAGTCGAGTGCATTACGGCTGCTGACGTTATACACTCAAGTACAAGGGAAAAGTGCTCTATTGTGTAACAAAAGGCAACGCACCCACAGTCAATATGATATTGATTGATAAAAATTTGGAAAAAATAAAAACACTTGTACAAAGATATGTGTTTTGATTTAATACAGAAAATTCTTTGCCACTTGCCACCAACACAAACACCCTTGCCTGAAGAGCTTGGAATTCAATTCATGTTCGGAAAACATTGCTCATATTTCCGCAAGATTATCGATATAATTTGGGTGTCTTGAGGAATCGAGAGTTCACTGAATAACTACGCGTGTTGAAGTTTTTGAAGTATATATCAATAAAGAAAAGCAAATTACAGCAACAACATACACACAATAACTCCAAGAGTTCTCAACTCAAATACTTCCTTGAAGCGTAATGTTCAATGTTAATGTTCTTCTCTCTTCGTATTCTCGAAGCTCATCGTTCTCCACTGTGTCTCAACAACCCCTTTTCTCGTAACTCGACTCATCCATGCGCATGCTCCATGTCACATGATATAGCAATTTAATGCAATTCATAATAATTGAAAAAGAAGACTAAAGTCGATAGTGCCTAATAAGATTTCAAACTCCGGCTTGGGGCCCCATAGTTTCAAGAATTCTAGGGGTCCCATGGCCGCGTGTCCAGTGTTGGTAAGTGCGCCACTGGCAGTAGTAGCATGCCCCCACTTCTAACCAAAATACACATTTTTTATAAGAATGTATATTGGTCCAGTACTGACATTTTCTTAACTTTTTCACGATTCGAGCATCAAAACTTTCTTAAGATTTTCGTTTTGCGCATGTCCATTAATGGAAAGTGAAAAAGCTCCATGTACAATTGAAATTATGGTAAATCCTAATAAATAACAGAAGTTAAACTGTTAGAGGGTAGCCAACATCACATACATGACATTTTGTGCACAGGTCAATCAAGACTTAAATACATAAACTCTCTAAAAAAATTTTGTAAGTCTCAAAAATCCAGTAGTTAACTTTCTTAACGTTTTAAGCAGCTGAGTACTGCTTTTTATAAACCACTTTCTTATGAAAACTCGTGTATCGCTCCTTTCAATCTATCTTCACTCACTCTTGTTGGGCCTTAAACCTGAGTGTCTTTCTCTACTTACCAACTGCACATTTTTATAAAAGCAACAAACTTTCTGCCTTCAGCCTATAGGTTCTCAATATTTTTACCAAATCCAGCCTCGGTTGTTTCTTAAATTTCTTAAGCTTACAATAACAACAGCAACTGTGATACAATAAATAACATTTTCAGATTTTGTGAAGCATGTAATGGATGTTGTATCTAGTTTGATCAAGCACTTTCTTGTGTAAACACCTTTTCAAGGTAACATTTGAAGCTCAACCTACCGTGTTTCTTATGTATTGCTTAACTTTTGCCTAATTTCAGCCTCATGTTTCTAATAGAAATGTTCCTTATAAAAAAAACCATGCAGAGTACGTACTTTACAAGTTGAAATATAATTAATACAATTTACTAGTAAAAACAGTTTTTGTAAGTTATTGTTTAAAACTCAACTTGCCTGTGTTTCTTAACTGTTTCTCAACTATTGCTTTATTTCAGCCTCATGTTTCTTATAGATATGTTTCATATATAAAAAAACTTGTATCGCAAGAATCATGAATTGAAGCATATGGAAGGTGACCAGAGCTACAAAGTCTGCAGATTATACAGGTACACCAAGAGCTGTTCCAAATCAGAAGTTAGGCCTATTCTTAACAGCAAAACAGTCCAAACGTGGTAAAGTGCCCTAGGAGAAACCTGACTTAGCTGTCCACCGCACTTGCTTATCAGTATGCGAATATCCACAGAATAGATAAAAGTGAAATAACTTATAAACTGGGAATAGCTGAGAAGGTCCGATGCAACATTGCCTATGTGTATGACTTTCGTTAAATTGATTTACCCCTTGCTTTCTGTTTGGAGGGGAGGGAGGAGCAGCTTTAGAATATTTTCTAAAACTGCCTTAATTTTTGCTATGCAATGGTTGCCTAGTTTATGCTGAAATGAGAGAGAACTACAACTACGGGGAGCCAGGTGTTGCATCCAAGCCAAGCGGAGCCGCAGAGTAAGGATGCAAGATTGCATGCGGCTCCATAGCCGCAAGCTGCCGGCCGCTAGGCTATCATTTCTAACACCAGTTTGTTTGTTCATACATTTCTTTTTGATTTCACCCCCTGCGACATGGGAGTAACCACTGGCAACACGCTTTTTTAACAAAATCATCCAACTTGTGAAGGGATACGAAGCAGCCACAAGCCAAAGGATTTAGAATCTCTGAATACATTGTTGACACTAGAAATTCCTGACGCTGCTGAAGAATTAAGGAAACATGGCTTTGAATTCTGAAAATTAAGCTTTCTAATCAACTATGAAGAAGCCAATCAATTATGTAAACATTCGAATCGACTTCACTACAAGCTCGGCTCCACTTCTAAATCAAGTCTCTAAAAATCTAACTCAAAATTTGTTAACAATGGTCAAACCTTTGTGGTAATAGTACACGGACGCAGATTTCAAACAGCACACAGCCCCAATCAACGTAGTGCAGTGCTACTAGCAAGTTCAACATTTGCAATAATGAGTTGTATTGTGGCAGTATTAATTACTAACAATTTCAGCAATCTTGATACCAGGTGCAGCGTCATAAAGGGTGTGGCTAAGTTGAAACCATGCCCATATGCTCAACGATGCTGCTATATAATCAATGCTAATCATCATATCATATAATCAACAATGAGAATGATCTCATTAGCCATGTAAAAGTGCAAATCGTCATAGCTAAACAATACAAAACATTAAGAAAAGCAAGGTCGATACTCTGCGAAATGCGAACTCAATATACACTCCTTTTTTAAAGAATACCTAGCTTTTTGCCAATCAAACATATTCTTAATTTTTACTGATTTGATCCTTATCTTGAATTATCCTTAAGTAATAAAGGTGTAACTTCGTCTAAAAATTTAAGGAATATAGTCCAATTCTTGTTGATGCTTTACTAAATCACAAGGCAAAGCAAGAGTTTATATTTGTATCGATATTGCAAAAGTATCACCTAAAAGAAGTATTACTAATATTGTATCCAGTGGTGTGCCGGGACACCTTCTGTTGGGAGGGGGGCGTATTGACCAACTGACCAACTATTGTTACTAAAAAGTAAAAGGTCACAGAAAATAATGTTGCTAAATCTCTTGCAGCATGACAGACCACTTCCTTGCAAATTTGAAAATATTGAGGGCATCACGCCCCCACTCGGCACATCCCTGATGGTATCCTACTGTATTATAACTTTGATACAAAAAAATTATTATGTCTTAAGGAAACTCGAGTCTCGCATTATTCTTAAATGATTCTTCAATTCCTACTGACCATTGGCAATGCTTCACTATGCATGATGGGACAGGACTACTCCCTACCAAAAACAAACTTCGCAGTCCTACGGCTTCGCAGACCTACGGTTTCACAAGTGCTTCTCTCAAGCTTGATCCAAGCAACTAAGCCATTCGTAAGTGCCATGTAATCTTAATCTAATAGATTGTTAGATTTTGGAGTCTTTCCCTACCCTTGAGCTCATTCCAGCTCCCCAATAGTGCAATTGTGTTTCGCCTCTCCCCCCCCCAATAGTGCAGTTGTGCTTCTTTAGAAGTTTATTTAGTCAAATCATACATCGGCCTTCATGCTCTTTTGTGGAAATATGCAAGCATGGTGAAAGTTGCTCGTCGCTAATCCCATGTTCACTAGTTCCAACCCTCAATTCATTAGTTTCCAAACCTAATTCATCCTTTAATTACTAATTTTCAGAAAATTTTCCGATCCCTCCCCCATTGTTTAGTACTCAATAGAATTCATGCATTCATGAATTATGTGCTATAATTCATTTAGCACATTCAGCTATACGCAAACATTCATGTTCTTCTTCATGAATAATGACCTATTGCGTATGATGTGCTGCCTTTAAGGCCCTTATCTATTCTTAAAAACAATCTTCAGTACACTACATCTAGAAACAATATGCCTATCCTACCTTATGAGCTACGAAAGAGTTTAACTACCATACTTTCATGAGAGGTTTTTGCCCTGCAGAAGTGGATTTTGCCCTGCGAAAAATTCATCCATAATATGAAAACAGATGTCAATAGAACACCCTTGCCGTGGCAATAAGTATACGGTACAACGCCTTGTGTGCCAACAATGTCCTCATTTGATTGACACCAATATGTACTTATTCCATGTAGAATGTCATACCAGAGACGTAGCTACGTACTTAGTTATGCGCTAAGGTAATACGAATAACAACCCCCAATGTTTGGGAAGCAGAGAGGCACCCTGGTCATATCATTAGATGACACAGAGACTGTAGCTACTGTCAAGGAGAAGGGCGAAGAACACGGGGGTCTGGGGGCTTGAAACCAGAAATTTTTGGGGCCACGCCCACTAGAACGTCGGAAAACGGCCCTTGGGAGCGTGGGAGAGCGTTGCTGTCATTATTGATCTTTGTGCTCAGGAAAACTGATCTTCTAACCTAGACGCGAAATTCGAGTCTGCAACCCTGACCCATCAAATTGGTGTCTTTTGCCTGTAGTCCAACGCTAGAAACAAAATTTCACGTTAGCGCGCCGAGGAATAGTCTAAGTCAGAACATTTACTGGAATTGTTGCACACGACACGACCCTGTGACATCATCGTTCCCCTGCAAAGGGGTGCAATTGCCCCTGCAAATTGCTCTCTTCTACCTGGTTGGGGGGGGATCGCACCCCATACCCCAGAGAATTTACGCCTCTGATGCAAGGAAATAACACTAAGTGAGGTCAGCCAATCAGCAAGATCACATATGGACACGTGACAAGGTAAATTACTTATTAGCTGCTGCTAAAATCTATAGACCAATAAAAGCTTGAGCGCACCATTAATAAATAACTACGGGACTTGACAAAATCCCCAAAGACTCCTCATCGAAATCCCTTCTGGTCCCAGGCATCAATAACAGGAAGGTTTAGATTTAGTACGAGTTCACCCCTCGCATAGCTCAATACTCGAACTCGTACTCGTATAGCAAATTCGTGTGTTTAGATATCTCCACCTTCAAAACGACCCCGGCATTTATTGAAATCAATAGATCTGCTTCTATATTCAAAGGGTTTAGTGAATTGTAGAATACTAGAGGGTCCTATCGTACTCTGAAGATAAATACGAAGCTTCCCGTATCCCTCGAAAGCCAGTGCCTTCTTTTACTGAACTTTCGCTATCGTGAATGATGAATCGCTGTCTGAAATTCGCTTGAACAAGAATGACATTCCGAGTCGTGAGGATGCTGTTGGATTATTCCTGAAATATTTTAATAACTTTAGTCCCTCGCTCAACTGTGGAATATACGTTCTGTGAAAGTCTTTCCGCTTAGTCCCCTTTCCAGAAGTTTAATATGACCGAGTGGTTCCATGACAACGGTTCTTAAATATGCCTTCATATTGCGTTCCCTTTCAAAACAAGAGGTTGCCTTTGAACATCTGCTTTTTATCGAGTTAATTGCTTATGAATTGCACATTTATTTTGGCCAATATTACCAATTCCAAACTCGTTCTGTTCTGTGCGAGATTTGCTGAGAAACTCGTATTGGACGGCTGCTTCGAGTACGAGTTGTGACGGTGATTCCCTCTCAATATGCGTAGATCGGTTGCGCAGTTGAAAACTCGTACTCCTACTGGATCTAAACCTCCCTAATAACCCGTCCCTAATCCGTACGAGATTGACTATTTGAAGGAGACTTAAATTCTGAAGTAAAGAATATCACCCGTCCTTCCCTTTAAAAAGGTCCTCTCTTTTCTGAACCTCCCTAAACTTGGATTGCCCTTCTTCTATGTGACCTTGAAGAATAAAAACAACTTTCTATCTAATAACCAACTAGATCTCATTAACAATGAAGTGCATATATTAAAATAAATTTAAAGATATGCTAACTAGCAGTATAATAACAAAAACGACAACCGAAGCGAGAATAGTCAGAATGGTGATTTCGGATGATTCACACACTAGATTCCCAAAAATTGGGAAGAGAGTTGAGAAAAAGAGTAAATTTGCGCAAAATGTGGTCTAAACAAGCATAGTCGTCCGTTTCAAGGGAGGTGGTCAAAAGTTTCGATAATTTTGGGGGGAAAGTGCGAATAACCCTACAGCAATCCTACAAGACAGAAAGTTTAGTCCAATATTGGTAAGATTTTTTGGTTTGAGAGAAAACGCCTCAACTTCGTTTTCAACAAGCAGTAAATTCTGGCAGCAAAGTGGCTTCTAAAAAGCAATTCTATCCGTGCAGTTCAGGTTTTTGTATCAGTAATTACTGAACAGGCAAAAAATTTCTATAATTCAAAAAAGCAATAACAACTCCGAGGATTGTTAACTACATTTAATTTCGTGGTGGGTAGGTATCATCTTCAACATCAACCTTAGTTTCCTTCTTCAAAAATTTCAATCTAGCACCTTGATTTCACTATTATCGCATCAGTATGACAATTCACTAAAGATGATATCACTTCCTCGGTGTATATAATATATCAATACACAAGCTGATTAAGAAATAGACATGCAAAATAAATGAAATAGTTAAGCATAAAATCAGTCTCTATGACAGAAAGCAGTGGCATCAGTACTACACTTGTTCATATGAAATGCTTCGGCAGAGACACATTGAAAATACCATGCCAAGAAGCTGCAAAAAATCGCAATTCAAGGATTAGGGAAATCGAGAATTGTTTGGTGGCCATTTTAAAAATGCTTTCTAATAATTTCAAGTTACAGCAATGCAAATTTCGTAAACAGAAAGGGCTTTGAGATGAACTTATTATAAATCTACTAAACTCTTAGTAGCTACACGTCTTTTTATAAGAAAAATGTTTATAAGAAAATGTAGCTCAAATTGTCAAAATCTTAAGAAAATCATAAGAAAATCACGAGGTTCAATTTTCAATTAAACATTTTTATTGGCCAAAAATCGATAGATCGTCATTATTGCATTCACAATGTTATAGATGTAATTAAAATTCAAGTATACAATATTAATAATGAATGTGTAACCCATTTTAGCCAGTTTATTTCAGAAAACGTTTAGAAAAAGTTAAGAAAATCTCAGGCTCAATTTCGGGAAAAGTTAAGAAAATCGAGGCTCAGGCAAAATTATGGTTTTCTTATAAAAAAGACGTGTATCAACTAGCAGGGAAACGTTCCTAATGGTAGGATTCCGACCTATGCCTGCACGGTGCAAAGTCCACTGTACCTCCCCAACCCACCCCCCTCCAAAACACCACAATACAATTTACAAATAAATAATAGTCAGATAACAGCGAGGTGTCGAGAACCATTAAAATCTAGGGTCAATGCAGAAAGAATAAAAAAAGACTGGGAGATTTTTATCTGCTATCGTATGAAGCATTTATGACAGGTACAATTCTGCAAATGCTTCTCAACAACAAAAATATGACGCAAGAATTCTGAGAGCCACCACAAGACAACCTTCAATTATTCACTCCTCTCAGATTCTAGCCTGATAAAATTATTGTTCTTACAATACGACATAGCTTTTGGAGTGTCAAAAGCAACATTCTATACTGATATCATATCACCATGACTACGTTGACGTGGGGGAGATTTAATGGCTGAGATCAATCCAACGAATGTGAATCCTAAGTCTGGCCCAGTCAAAGCAATACGCTGTCGTGCCCATGGCAACAATCGTGCAAGCATGAACTCTAATTGGCTAAGATCAATACTCTATCTTCGAGCCATTTTTACCAGCGTTGACAATGACAGAGTTCCAATTGTTCCACCATTTTTGACCTATGTAGTGTCATTCTCTGTCTAAAATTTCCTATTCTTTCTTTTATACTAGTAGGGGCGTGCCGAAGTAGGCATGTGGGGGTATCACACCCCTCCTCCCACTTTCGCCAAGATCGTCGGTAATTTTATAGCTTGTCGGTAAAAGCCCGCTTTGCGATGATCGATTGTCGGTAATCCATAATAGTTCGTCAGATATTAATTTGTCGTTAGTATGGGTGTTAAAAACGCTCCAAAACAAGTGAAATTGGCCTAAATTTAGCTTCAAAAGCCGTTTGTTAACGAATTCGCCGCCTTCTATTGGCTGAGACGAAAAGGAGAATTTGGTTGTGAGCAAATGTATTAACCAATCAAGATCAAGATGCTGTTCGTCGGTACTTCTGGGACATTTAGCAGCTTTTCGGAAAAATTTCTGTTGTTACAACCCCACTCAAACGCTTGTCGGCACACCAATGTCCAACAGGGTGGCCAACAACCAAATAAAATTTTATTCAGGGGATTTTCTGCCACATTTCAAGGCTTTTCCAGGGGATTTTTGACGGCCTCGAACAAAATTAATATTACGTATAGGTCTACTGGTTACCCATCCACGTTCCATTCCGCATTTTATTTGAAATGTTGTTTCCGTTGTTGAAAAAAGAGGCAGGCTGCTTGTCACACGACACACGGTACACTGGTTACCACCCTCCCCCCCCCCCACTAACTTCATAGACCCTCCTCCACTGTATTACGGGAATAACAAATGTAACAGCACTGCAGGGCCAAATATTGATGCTCGGAAAATCTGCTTCAGACCATAATTTTCAGGGGTGGGCTGTAATTTCAGGGTTTTCCAGGGGCAAAGAAAATCCAGGCTTTTCAGGGTCTTCCAGGGTTTGTTGGCTACCCTGCACAAGCATCGCTCACTGTCAGCACTTTAGCAGAACTCGCCCCCCAAGCAGTTTTTCTGGCGCAACCATTGGCACTGCATACTAGCAACATAACCACGTGTTTCTTGCAATGGGTTCTTGGGCAATCAAACTTTCCTATACTGTCAGGGGTCTCAAACTCAATTAACCTGGGGGTCGCTGGAGGCAGTTTCTGGGTGTAGCTGGGCTGCATTAGGGATTCCACAAAAAAATCGCTAAAAAACATTTTTAACTGTCCACATTAACATGAAGTACTAACTGATGTCTAGGAATCGTGGAGTGCATGAGACTAGTGTGTAGCCTTGACAAGAGACAAGGATAGGAGCTGGCTGAAGGCCCTTCGGAGATCTGTAATAAAAGTTATAATGTTGTTTTAAAGGAGATTTTTGTACTTAGTTGTAATGTAATGTCTACTAAAATACCTGGATAAATGCAATGCCGATGCCAATTCCACCAATGATCGCAATGTGACTTTTAATGTAATCTTGCAAAGCCTTGGAGCATCCCTTAGAAGCAATAAAGAGAAATATTTTCAACTACAATACTACATTATACAGTATAGTCCGGAAAATCCGGCATCCAATATTGCGAATTATTTCTATAATCCCTAAATTTTACGTAGTAAATTATACTGCTGATTCCGAATGTTTGGAGAGGAGAGTCCACTTGTAATAATAATAATAATAACACGAATTTTTTAACAGGATAAAAACTTCATCAATTACAAAATTGCTGTTATCACTGTTTGTCCTGTATAAAAAAAAAAGAAAAACCATGGTACCATATACCATCTTATACGTATATATTGAAATACATTGTCAGATATCCTTGCAGTAAGTGGCAGTTCATTAAAGTCTTTGCACCCATGTAGAAGAAGCCTTTCCTTGCGTATTCAGTTCTTATCCGTGGAAGGCATACATTATATCCATTGTTCCTTGTGTTCTTGCAGTGCTCTTAATATGCAAAATATTGGCTTAAAGCATGACAGAAATTGTTACGTAGGACATTGTGTACTAAAACACAGGCTCTCCTTTTGATGGCATTTAATGGAGATATAACTTCACATGTTTGCCCTTGTGTGATTATTTGCAATGCGCGATTATGCAATGAGTTGAGTTTATTTTCTCGTGTCCTAGTCAATTTCAGATTCAATATGCCACAATAGGTGAGTACTGGTAATACCATTGAGCGGCAGATGGATTTAGTTGACTCTATGTCCAGATAATTTCTGATCTTTGCTAGGAGTCGTAGACGACCTGAGGCCTTCTTGTATTTGGCATCGAAATCACTGTTAAGATTCAGTGAAGAGTCTAGCTGCACACCAAGATACTTATATGTTGAAGTGATGCTGATTTGACCATGTTCGTGTGATATGCATAAAGGTTCTGTACATTTCTGTATTCCCTGTGCTGTTCCAAATAATAGAGCTTCGGTTTTTCCTTTTTTTAGGTTGAGAATTAGTTCATTTTCACTGAACCAGGCAGAAAGTGCTGTCATGGCATTCGATAATTTTGCATTTATTTCTTTGATCTCTTTACCAGCTACGTAGATAACGGTGTCATCTGCATATTTCATTATGCTGGCACCTTTGGTGGAAGAAGCAATATCGTTGAAATATAGACTTTCCGTTGTCATGACATCATTCATTCAATCATTTTCATTTATTCAAAATTCCATTCACTACACATTGAGTTATACTAAATAACTTTCAGTACATAACATGATAAAGACACAATAATACATAATGCAGAATAAACAACTTTCAATACATATGTAAAACTGTCTAATCTGCATAAAACATGGAACGGAGGACTCTCCCAGTAGTTCGAAAACTAACGAGAGGAGAGCCCCCCCC
>WIPJ01000373.1:195335-232932 GCA_018155075.1 Cassiopea andromeda
CGTATAAGCCCCCCCCCCCCCTGCAGACTGCAGATAGGCACACCAAAAATGCCTTACAAACTCAGCTAAGCCCTGAGCTTATAGGCCGAGAAATACGGTATATGACCTCTATAGATACGCTTCACAAACCTTGGTGTATGCAGCAGAGATGCTCTTTTGACAATTAGCAGCATTCTGATTCATGCAGCAAGACTTTGGTGTAGACAAGCTTTGATGGGATTTCTGCCAATTAGTGGCATTCCAGTCACCTGGGCCATCAACACCACAACACTTCAGCTACAGAAAGGATGTGGTAAAGTATTAATTTCATTTTCATTACATTTTGAAATATTTACAGAAGGTACCCTGTGCTGTTTTTCAAGGTGCGCCCTCAATTTATCTGAAAATACAATAAAGTAAATAACTTTAAAAACCTAATTACAACCTAAGTACAATTTAGCGCTAATTAATCAATATTGCAAGGTTAAGCTTAATTTCTCTGAAAAAAGTTGTTGCTTAGCCAGAAAAAACAGAGATGTTTTATTTAAAAACATTCCAACAATACCAAAAGTGGTATAAACTACAAATTCGTATTTCACAACCTGCTTGTCAAAAATCACTTTCTTCAGTTGAGAGATAAAAGCATACAATCTATCGGGCCACATACAATGCATGTGTGGGCGATATTACAATATAAGATGTAATATTCAAGAACTTCACACTGAAAACACAGAACAAGCAAATGCACAGACAGCTGTACTGGAGTGAGAGGGCATGGATTTATAGCCCAATTACCCTTAGAGCAATCTGACTGGATCATGCAAATTCCCTTCCAAAGCATGTACCATGGAAGGTCTGGGTATTAATTACATCATTCAAGGAGTCCTATTATAGCAAAGAACTATATATGGTTAAGTTTCATGTAGCAATCTTAACAGCATGCTCAGTTAAGTTTCATGTAGCAATCTTAACAGCATGCTCAGTATCTTTAAGCTACACACAAAAGAAGGCAACACATTATCAGATTTCTTAACAGGTGTTGGGTCTGGGAGAGCCTCGACCCTATTTTTGGTTGTTCAAATTTTTGGTTCCATAAAACGTGGAACTGAACTATAAAATGACTGCAAAGAACAAAATGCTATAAAAAAGAAGAAAACTTGGAAATTATCACTCTTAACTGGATGTTTGAGAGAGCATAGGGAAAGTTACCACTCTAGTTGAAACAGTAGTGACTCTATAACTACCTTGATTTTCTCTGATTTTTCAAATATATGGCGGGAATTCCCAATTGCGCCTGCGTCACTTATAATAATCACTCTTGTTTACAAGTTATGTAGGAAGGCCATTTCATGCAGTTATATACGTAGATATATTACGCTGAGTCTCACTATGAGACTGAGTTAGTCAATAGGATGCAATTACACAGATGTTTTTCTTAATTTTTATTGGGTAGAGTAATCGCAAACTTCGATTTCTATTGGCTGTGCTATTTTATTAATTCCCCATTTATCATTATATATATCGACAAATAGACACAAGAGTACTAGAGTAGTACTAGAGTAGTACGAAGTGGTAATACGAGGTGTATGTCTGTTTGCGATGGGAAGAAAATTGTGAAAACGTACAAGGCGTTTCTCTGGAGTTATTCTATACATTTATCCTCGAATTAGCGTTTGATTAGGAAATCGAGTTCCTACAATATCTTTCTTTGCACCTGATTTTCCTGGACTGAAAATAAAATTTCCTGATTTTCACTGAATTCACTGATCTGGTGGCAACCCTGTCATTATGAATACTATATTTCCTCTAAGGAATGCAGCGGCATTCTTTAAAAAACCAAACACTACGATGTGGCTTTTATCAGAAGATGGTGTTCTTTAGAAATTGTTGTTCATTACAAACTGAAGAATGAAACATTACACAATGTTTTCATTTCCCACATAAGCAAAATAAAGACTGTGTGAGAAAATATTTTTTTAAAGCTCAACAAAGATGTGTTCACAATCATAAGCACAGAGGCGGGGGGCAGAGAGACTGCAGCCCCCGAGCTTGGGCAGAAATCTGTTTCATTTGGGCACATTTTCTAAAAGAATAATAGGAAATTCGGGCGGAAAGTTTACAGAAAGTAAAAAGCCCCCTAAATTTGACACCATCCTACGACCATGTTCATAGTTCAAAAAACGTTGAAGAATGTCAATCGCCATTGCTAAAAAGGCGAACACCCCAATAACACTCCATGAACATGCCATAAAATGCAAAATTGAGGGCTGAAAACCTCATCAACATGGACTAAATAGTCGAACACTACTTTGATCACTCATCCAAGATTACTTTTGGAGCGGGAAACGGCCATTTTAGCAGTCTGTTGTTGATGTTGTAGCGCCGATGTGTTGTTTTGCGCGCCAAACGTAGTAACGGAGGTAGATGTGCAACGAGTCGAAAACTCAGGTACTTTTGCATTTGGACGGCTGTTATGGGCATCGAACTATGATAATTTGTTATCCTTCAGATTTAATAAAATTAAAAAGCAAATACATCCCTGAAGATGTCTCATTTACCGTGGAAGTTTCTTCATATCTTTGTGGGCAACTTCAAGTAAGTTTATCGTAAGCAACTGACTCTCATAGGTACGGTAGGCCTAACGCAGAGTTTTTACAAAGGTTAGTGCATGCTGGTAGGACTATTAGGCAAAACCTTGCCTTTTAATATTTCCATTATGATAAAAAGAGGTCTTCTCCCATATTTGTAGACACTCATCCTTCACTGCTAATAGCGCGCAAAACAGCACATCGGTGTTACAAAACTAACAAAGGAATACTAAAATGGCCGTTTCCCGCAACAAATGTAACTTTGGATGATTACACAAGGTAATCGTTAGCTAAGCAGTCGATTTTGTAGAAGTTTATGAGGTGTTCAGCCTTCAATTTGGCGTTTTATGGCATGTTCATGGAGTGTTCTTGGGGTGTTCGCCTTTTTAGAAACGACGGGCATTCTTTAGAAGGCGGTGTTTTTGCAAATGTTTGACCAGAAGTGCATGCAGCGTTATTTAGAAGACAGCATTTATCAGAGGGTTGCGTTCATTAGAGGAATGCAGTACCTACAAAACAACAAAATGCTCTCTAATTCAAAAGAAAGCAATACATTTACAAACCTCCTTCTGCATAAAATCAACAGAATCTGATAACGCTTTGGAAGACTTGTCTGGTTCGCCATAGTTCTTATCAATGATCTTCTTGATATTGGCACGAATTTTATTCATCACCTGTTGATTTTTAGGGGGATACAAAAAAATTAAAATCTACATCATCAAAACAAAACAAAAATACTCACTCTCCAATAGTATAAGGAAATGAATAATGAAGAGATACTGACAAAAACTTACGTCATCCTTCTTCACATAAGCAAAGATACCAGCAGCAATTTCCAAAATGAAGATCAGCAAGAGAAGTATGAAGAACTGCAAGACAAAATGTACAAAAAATCAAACTTGCACTTATAGTTAATAATTAGCACTAATGATTGAAGCTGCTTATGAGTAAATGAGGATGAGTTTTCCTAGATATTGATAGGTGCAAGCTATGATAACTTAGAATCAAAAGATCCTTTCTGACAATGCAAAGCTTACTTTGAAGATACATTCAGTGTCAATAATCAAGGCAAATCCAAATATTGATGGCATCATAAGGACATAATCTAAAGAGGAATGAAGGTTTTGATTTTTTTTCCAACCCCCCAGACCTTATAAGGACCCCCATCTATTAATTTTAAGGGCATTGACTTCTTTACAAACCCTTCATTACATTTTCTTTCTTTGTTAGTACTATTTATGCCCAACTTTCATCACAAAATAGCGTACTGCTGTATAAATTTCAGCTTTATGACAACCTGTTTTTGTTCTTTTCATCCTTGTGTAATCATTCAAAGCCTTTTCTACAATTCTGACCCCCCTCATTTATCATCTTTTGGAATTTTTCCAATCCCCTGTTTATTAGGACCCCCCTATTTATTTGGCACTTGAGATTATGCATATACTGGGTAAATTATTCATATTTCAATAATAAATGCATAGTTTATGGTACTACATAGTCCAAATCACCAGGACATGAACTATTCCGTCCAAGTTCCATCTACAATTACACTCTCTTTTTATAAGAACCAGTAAAATTGAGGTTCAGGCTGGCAATTCATAATTTTTTCTAAATGTTGAGGCTGAAATGTTCCTAATTTGTTCTTAAATTGGCAGTGTGTAGGCAATTCAGAAATACATAGAAAGACAATATACAAGACAACATTGGATGTTTCCATAGATTGAGAGCCCATCAGCCAAATGAAACAATATTTTTTATTTAAAAAGATTATAAACAATTATAGACATGTTAGCACAGTATCTAGTTTCACTTGAGAGAAACAAATTTGTGAAAATCAAAGAGGAGAAGTGACAAGGCTGTTATTTCTCCTCAGGCTAGCAAGGAAAGGACTTTTCATTTCCATATGTTCGTTGAAAGCTTATGAATCGTTTTCAAAAAATAAATTTCATGACAGTGCTTCAACTCAGCCTTATTATGGATGCAAAATACAGGATTTGCTTACAATGACGAGCATCACTCTGTTCTCTTTAATTGCACCACAACATCCAACAAAACCAATGATCATAACAAGTGCTCCAGAAGCAATCATGATGTTAGCTGCTGATGTGACTCCACCACTTCCAAGGAATGAATCATAATCCTTGGCTTGGACCCTGCTCCATATTCCAACTCCTAGCACTCCAATACCAGCAAGCTAAAAATTGATCGTTTTGTATTAGCTTATAAAGTAAATAACTCAAGCATTGTAAAATTAGTTACGTGCATAAATTTGTGGGGTGAGTGGCCTCCAGCCCAGCCAGCCAGTTCCATTAGTTCAACAGAAGTTAAGCATGGCTGTGCACACTCAAAAGTTGGATAGGCAACCTTCCAGATGAACAACAAAAACAGCTCACTCCACTGCTCTTCAGAAGGGATGTTAAACTTGTGGGTCCCATGCCTGGATGCGGCATGCATATTAGGCCTTAATATGCTGAAAAAGCTAGGTAAAACAGCCTACTCAAAATAAAGTAAACAACAAGAACAACAATGGCAGACAAATAAGTTTCTCTTAGGGATGCGGCATAGACAAAAAGGGCCTACGAAGTGTGGCCCTTGTAGAGACTGGGAGCCCTGGAAAGAGGGTGGGTGGGTCTAGGATGCAATCTCTTCCCAACATTCCTTTAGCAGTTTGCCACTTAGGGGTGACCTTCTTGGAGGGCTAGGGGGCCCCCATCAGAATATACTAGCCCTCCATCAAAAGGTGAAAAGCCTTTTGCTTGGAGATTTCATTCATGTTGATCATGTTAGCCTCTTCATTGGAAGGGTCAGCCTCCATTTGAAAATTCATAGGACCACCCCTGCTGCCACTACCCATAGAGATTATTAAATATCAAACTTTAAATCTAATAGGAACATGAACAGTTTATCTTGTAGTTATTCATTTCATCTTGCACTAACATCTGATTTCAATGCTTGGCTCTGCATTAACAGATTTGCTAAGCAGCCAAAACTGGTTAGATTGCTATCTGCTTAAGTTCCTTGATAAATCAGGGACGGAGCCAGGGCGTCTAGGGGACTTAATGAAAATTCAGAGCACTGATGTAAAATGCCTTTGAAAAGGTAATCTCTCTACCAATAAAGCGAAAAATGGGTTTCCTTGTAAATCTGTTTTGTGCAAATAGAAAATAGTACAAGTGGTTAAGCAAGGCGGGGATATAATTCTAAAACATGGACATATGAACTGGGGAGTACAGGGGCAACATATGCCCCCTACTTCTCACAAATTTGCATATTAAGTGTACTATTGCAGTCCACAGAGCTGTCTTTTCCAACAAGGAATATAGACCTATAAAGATCATCAATATGACCTATCCATTTATTCAAAAGTCATTCTTTCAAACCTATCAGGTACCCAGTACTAGACAACTATCAGTAATGAGCATTTTTTACTTCCAATTTTCACAGGGTAGAAATTTATGCAAAGTGGGGTGAACTTCATTTGAAGGATAAGTGAAATCCATGTGTTGAAGATCAATCTCAAATTAGATTGCATTAAACTCAACTAAATTTGCGCATGCAATTTTATAAGAAGCTTATAAGTTGGTACAGCTAGTCATATAGGAAATTTGAGATGTTCTCCATTAAATTAATAAAAGGTGCTGGTTTGGAAATGAGGTGCATTGTGCAATATGTTATTGCTCTCAAACTTTTTGATCACATGGCCAAACAACATCCAAGGTGAAGCCGTGAAATGATGGAAGAAGCCAGTTGTAGTGTAGTACAAGATGCTTTGGGTGCTCAATTTGTCAGAGAAGACAAAGTTCCTTGCACTGATTTCCATATCGTCACAGAAACCAGCAGTTACCATTTCAAGTGAGGCCAGCCCAATACTGATGGGCTATGTGCATGGCCCATCAGTATCACTCAATTTAAAAAGTGAAACTGTTTTTAGTTATAAGTAAAAATGAAATTTAAAAAGAAAAGTGAAATACAAATTGATTCTTACATTGAAGGTGAAAATGATTTCAAATAATAAAACCAACTGTTTTTGGGAAAAAGTTTTATTTTGCATGCAAAATAATTGTTGATACTCATGGGCCACCATAGATAAGGTAGTCTAAATGTTCTGACTCCTTATACAACGTCTTTCTCTTGTGAATTCAGGCCTATTCTGAACGTTGTATTCAAATAAGTTTAACTTTTTAATTCCAGTTAGTTGAAAAGGGATATCAAGGAAGAGAAATGTTGTAGTAAAATACTCAAAACATTTTAGAAGGATGATTCTTATACTGGCAAATCCCTGTTCAACAGAGCTCCTCTATGCTGTAGTACTTTCTAAAACAGTTTCTTCTCTTGTGCTGGAAATTTAGAAAACTTATATGTATGATTTTATATGGATATATTTGGATATACATGGATGTATATGATACATTAGCAATGCCTATTTATTTTGCAAACAACAGTACTGTTGATTCAGGGAGAAGCCATAAAGTATTCGCTCTGTGGGGATACTGCCTTGATACGATACAAAGGTATCCAATGCTAGTTAACCGCCAAATTTTTATGTTTCCTGAAACTGCAGAATCACAAGAAACGCTAGACAAAAGATTCATAAAACATCCATTATTCATCACAGCCCCGCCGATATATTCAATAATAATACTTATTCAATATTCCATTCAATATTGATGGCTCTACAGCCGTGCAATAAAACATGGCAACTGCTTTGTTACTGCATCCTGACCAGGTGAATGTGATGTCGTAGGGCCAACATTGGTAAACAAGAATGGATGCCTGCAAATCGGTGGGTGTAACGGGGGATAGTCCCCTCCCACCAGCCAAACGGGGCAAAGAGTGAGATGTAACCTTTTTCAGTATCAGGTTTCGTGCTGTTGTGAGCAGGATAAAATCAAGTTATTTTTTACGGAGTTGGTAAGGACCACATGGACAATTTTTGAGGAGTACTATTTGCGTTTTTCCTTGATAAAGGGCAATTCATGTCCTAAGTTAATCTGCCATTCAAAATCCTCCCCTAAAACTTGTTAAGAACTAAATATTTTTAAGGAGTAGTTCTAATATGCACGAATTCACTGAGCTTTTTAGTGCCCTCAAAACTTTAACTTACGTTTAAGAAAATTCAAGGAGTTGCACGAATCCTGAGTACCTTACTAAATATACTCAATTTCTAGTGACTGAAAAACAAAAAGAATAAAAAAGTTAAGATCATTGAGTTGGTGGGAACTGAGACAAATAGCTCTTATAAGATTGAGATATTACCTTACAAACTATATGTAATTAGCGGAAGACATCCTCACGAATGCTAAGGCAAAGGAGGGCGTGACGAGTCTTTATATATGTAAATTATTATTCTTAACTGCAGTGGGTGTACAGTACTATGTCTCCAGTTGCCGGATAAATGTTCATGTTCTGAATAATTTTGCTTGCCTGACATAAAAACTGACGATTCAGCGCAGCTAGTTGCAGGTGGATTCCGATCTGAGCAACGATACTTAATTGGCCACAGCAATCAATACAAAAGAAAACATAGAACCTGTTGCCAAGACGCATAAAATAATGCTTCTGCTAATGTAGCCCGTGTAGATTTGACGAGAAAGGTTGTAAAAGCAATGTTGATCGGCAGACGCTGGTAGTTTCGAATGTTGAAGTCGGCATGTCGACGGTGAATGATGACTTGACGAAAAACGGGCTTCGGCTCCGAAAAGAAGCCACATGAAAATGCTCATACCGAAAAGCAAATGAGCATGTGTTATCGCTTCTATAATCCATCAAAATAATAACATGAGTTAAAACTACGACATATCCAACAGTGCGTTCGAGGACTTCGTCCTGAAACCTCTACCAAAGTATCCTCATTTCACGAATTTATAACACCACCCCGAATGTGCAAAGAAGCGCTGTAAGAAGCGCTGTTCAGAGACCTTCAAAAAAACCAGCAGAACACTTCAGTATCTTGAAACGGACTTACCCAGAATATGAAGTTGAAGAAGAAAAGCAAATATTTAAGGCACTGAGCTCCACACCCCATAGCCATTTCTGTATCTTTCGTTGGTTTAAAGCGGTATTCCTTTCTTCAGCGAGTTCACAAGATGATCTCCTTCTGGTAGTAATGGACTGTGTGTCAAATAGTCCAGGCTCTCTCTTCCCACTGGAGTTTGATTGCGTTAACTTGCAAAAAAGCAGAGCAGGTGAACGAATGCTTCCTCTCGTTTACGTGTGTTGTCTTTCAACAAAGGGCACATACAAAGGTAATGGCTTCGTAAGCAAATTATCAGGACGGGGGCGTTGTACTGAACTTGCTTTGAAATCTTGCGCAAATTACAGAAAGCTGACGCACGGCCCTCACTTGAGGCATTCTTACCGCGCGTCAGCTGATAATAACGTTTCAGTTTCCGCTTCTGCTTTTGGATTCGAATGCTCAATCTATATGGTGGTTCTTTTACATAGAAAACTAGCCCCCGTAAGTGCCAAGCACGTAACTGGAACAATTATTCTGGAGGAGCAAAACCTGCTTGTGGAATCACGTTGGAGGCTCAGAAGCCGTATTGTAATGTCAAAGCCCAGATTTTTAATTCTGTTAAGGCCGGTTTCCACCTAAACGAATGCACCGATTCGGCCGAGGCGGCCGCAGGTTCATGCATGCTTAGAAGGTTATTATCGACCGACAGAAAGTTTCAAACCATTTGAACTTCTCAAGTAGTCGATTCGGTCGAGGGTAACCGAGGGGGAATCTACATTTGAACCTACTACGTATGCACCAACCTCAGGCCACCTCGGTCGAATCGGTGCATTCGTTTAAGTGGAAGCCGGCCTTTAGGGGGAACCATGCAAAATCATTCAATTGGGTGCATTTACCCCTGCAGATACGTTCCTGGTAAGTGCAATTCAATTTCGAGAAGCACTTTCTTTTATAGGGAAATTGACTCGATGGGTTTTTCTTAAATTTCCTTATTTTGGTCCTATTTATGCTATATCGAATAAAGTTTCTAAATTTATATTTTTGACATGGGGTAAATACACATACACTCCCCCCGTCAATCTTTTGGGAACGTAGAGCCTCAGAGGAATCGACATTGCGTACATTCGTGGGTCAGCTGACCGTATCTCGTGACTTGTCTCTAAAAACATTTACGATGAAAGGTCTGGGTCATAATGATGTCATTCTATGAGCCCCAAAAATAGCAAAAAATTATAGCAAAAAGACTAGGTACCGCAAATCGTCGAATTCCTCCTAAAAGACGCCCATCCTAGAGCTGCAAGTTGTCAATAATCCTCCCTCGAAGAAACCCCTACACATCCATGTAACTGTATCTATTTGAGAATGCTACTTTACTAACGAAAAATCGTATGTCTTTTCTTCTTCTTCATGTGTCATCTGCTCCAAGCAGGAAGACAGTCATGGACTTCCCTTCCAGAATCACTTTATGTATGCTATTCTCTCTTCTAAGGTGCCCAAAGTATTCACATTTTCTTTTTTTATTGATGATAAGAGTGTTGGTGTAGCTTTAGCCAATTGCAAAACTTCATTGTTTGTTTTGTGCTCCGTCCACGGTATTTTTAGCATTCTTCTCAGCATTAACATTTCAAAAGCTTGTAGTTTTTTCGTTGTTATTTTTGTTAACGTGTGTCTATTAGAAGACAATAATTGCTTGTAATTATAGCATCAAGAAGTAGATTATTGCTAGAATAATCCCAAATGGAATATGACCACCAACAGGGAAAGATGCCAAGCCCCTTCGAATGAGCCTCCTCATTGAATAAGCCCTGATACAAAAATCAAACCAATTAATAAGCACCCAGGGGGGCTTATTTGAGGAACTACGGTATACAAGTTGAATCTATATAGGTCTATAAAAATGTCATGTAACAACTTAAGCAGCATGCTCGAGACGTTTCGAGTCAAAAACAAGCAGACACACTATGCTAGGATGCCCTATGCCTTAATTTCCAAATGTTTTCCTAAGGCCGATAAACACCAGCCCAGTGTATTTCCCAGTACCCATGGTGCAAAATAGTAATCAAGTACAAGACAGGAAGCTTATAAAAACAGATTGCAAGCGTGCAAATCCGGGTTGTTAAGAATACAGATACTTATTTGTATACCAGTACTTATAGAGTTGATGGAAAATACATTTTTTCAAATTATATAAAGAATAGGGCGAATAGATATGGGCCTGCAGCTAGAACGGTCTTCGGTATGGCCATTTCTGACATAGGGCATCCCTTGCGGTTCATTAGGAATCCGGAGAAATGCCTATAGTCAGTAATATTGTTGAGTATTGACAGCTGAAGTGATACTACAAGTCAAGTGAATACTGTAATTATTATGATTCATTACATGTGACAGTATCATACCATTTTACGCAAATTAGTGATTGACAGATACGAATGAATATAAACAACAATTATTTTTTTTCAAGGCAGTTTCTACCCAAGAAATAATAATCATGCTTCAGGAAGATCATTCCTAAAGAAAGTCAAACGCCACTGCACCGAATCAACTCTCTATGTATAAAAGCAGAAATCATGCAAAAAAGTACACTACAGAGTTCTGACACGTAAAGACAGCTAGACTACACGTTCTTTGTAAGACTTTTTTTCGGCCTACTACTGAAACTTTCTTCACTTTTTCAAGATTGCTATATTAAATCTTTCTTCAAGACTTTCTTAGTAAAAAATACTGAGTTCCACACTAGAAATAAGTAACAAATCTTAGTAAACAATTTACGGGCACCATAGTATATATAACATCTTATACGCAGACAATTTGACTCTTAAATACATGACCTTATTGACTTTCCTTGCTCTCAAAAATCCATTACTAAACTCTTTTCACTGTTTGAGAGATGCTACTTTCCTGCAAAGTGCTATGTTATTAAAAATCATGTATTCATGTGGACGAACGTAACATCTTACAATAAATCACTAACGATAAACATCAGTTGCAAAATAAATTTTAATCGTACATTTTAGCAGCAGTCAAATCTAATAAATACTAAAACAATATAAAGTCGGTGATGATTACATAAGTATGGATCAAGAAAAACTAAAAGTGCAAAAATATTAATTGCAGCAATCGGAATGGGAGCATAAATACAAAATACGATCTAGTATATTAATATTATCAATACGATACTCATACTTTCAAAGAGACTCAACACAGTTGAGCTGTATATAAACTCAGCGAAAGATAAACAAGCAATAAAAGTATAAAGAAAACACTGCTTATCCATAACAAAGAATGAAAGCTTTGATCAGGTAGGGATGGGGAATTGTTAATTGCAACAGCATAGGCGTCAAATCTTGATTGGCTAACAAAGGAATCACAATCGAAGGATTCCTGCCAATAATGTTGCGAGAATTCGCGATACTATTGACATCTCTTTGATGGTGATTCCTTTGTTAGCCAATCAAGACCTGAAGCCTATGCTAATTGAACAAGAAAACTACTCATTACGGGCTGGTAGTGCTCATTTTGTCACATTTAAAATGCAGTTTTATGGAAAGTGGCTATTATGATTTGAACACGTTGAATATCTACTTGGCGTAGCACATTGTCCAGCATTTAGTATAACAAGGGTGTGTTTACAAAGCTACATTTGACAAAGTAGATAGGAGATAAGAAAATCGGGGGGGGGAGAGAATTAACGAGGTGGAGGAAAACTACTTTCACGAATAGTGAAAATTAAAAATTAGTAAACAGAACTAACAGATTACATGGCAACAGTTAAGTGCTGGTGATAGTACAGACCATGAAATCACAAACAATGACAACCTCTAGCATGAGCTAAACATGTTAAAATGTTTTTGAGAAAATGGACGTTAACTGTTGATGTGATATAAGTAGAATTGGTCACTTGTTTATTGACGAGTCGTATGAAGGCGGAGGAGCATCCGGAGGCACGCCTGGAGGCGCATTTGGAGGTGGTATGTTCGAAGAAACTGGCGCTGCGGCCATTGGTGGATATGGCACTTGTGGATATTGCGACTGCCCCACCGGATAAGGTGGAGGCTTGGCATCAACCGGCATAGGGCTATCTTTGTTTGCAACGGACCAGACATAGCTTGGAGGTGCGTTGGCTGACAATGAGCTTTCAGGGTAAGACGTTGGGTACGCGGTAGGATAAGGTACCGTGTTCTGTGGGTACGATGTGGGTGTTGCTCCTGCAGGCGGGTTGACGTTAGATTCATGGCGCTCTGTAACGGCGATTGCAACATTAGTGCATCTTCTTGTGGCCAAAAGCTGTCGCCGTCTCTTGAAGTGATGCAATAGTACCGCAATAATGATAATAACGATAACAGGTATGATGTAAGTGAAGGAGAAGCTACTTCCGCTGTTGGAAGGTGTGCTGTTGTTGGAGCTTGACTTTCCTGTAGATGCAAGACAAAAAGAAATCGCTAGACTAAGGCTTGTGCCAAATTTTGATAAGCAAATTCAAGAAGTTTTCAAGGACTATTCAAGGAATAAAATGAATAATTTAAAGAAGCTTTAAATTACTATACATTGAATATGCGTTTTTTTATAAGTTTATAAGAAAATGAGGCTCAAATGGCCAAAATGCTAAGAACATCTTAAGAAAATCACGAGGATTAATTTCCAAAATTTAGTGGTTTTGTTGGCAAAACATCGATATTTCGTAATTATTGCATTCAAAATGCCAAAGATGGAATTCAAATTCAAGTGTACAATATTAATAATGAAATTGCAATCCATTTTAGCAGCCTGTTTATTTCAGAAAAAGTTAAGAAACATTTAAGAAAATCTCAGGTTCAATTTCGGGAAAAGCTAAGAAAATTGAGGCTCAAACAAAATTATGGTTTTCTTATAAAAAAACGTGTAAACAGGAAACTCAAATACCAAAAACGGGACATTTCTTGGCATATCACGGGTTTACTCTCAAGTGTCAAATAAATGGGGGGATCTAATAAACAGGGGGTCGGAAAAAATTCCGAAATTCAATAAACATGGGGTCAAAAAAACGGGGGGTTGGAATTTGAGTAACGACTTTCATTATTATACAAGGACGGAAAGAGCAAAAACAGGTTATTATAAAGCATAAAACTAAAATATATACAAAAGCACGCTATGTTGCCAAGAAATGGCAAGTTTGTAAAAAAAAGCCAATTTCCTTAAAACTAATAAACGGGGGGTCCTAATATGGTCCTAGGGGTTGGAAAAAATCGAAAAATTAATAAGCAGGGGGCGTTTATTTGGCACCAGAGAGTACTTGTGCAATCTTCTTTATACCTTTTTCTAATATTTCCCTTAATTTTTGTTTGCAGCTACACATCGTAAGCAGTAAATCACAAATTTCAAGGAGTATGATGAATTTTCAAGGAAAAATTCTCATTTTCAAGGAGTTTTAAGTACTTTTCAAGGAGTTCACGGACCTGCACGAACCCTGCTAGACATAAACAAGGTGACAGGAAAAAGGAAATGGTATGCATGAAAGCACAGCGTTTCCACTCTCTTTTCATAAATTTTTTAAGGATATTTTGGAGAGTCTGGGAGATTTCTTCGCCCTTTTTAAGAAGCTTGCAGATGCCAGAGAAATTCGGTAAGCGTAGACGTATTTTTGGGAAAATAACGAATAAAAATTCATTCCGATGGAATCTTATAAATAGGGTAAGCTAGCAAAATACTTCATTATGCCTATTCAAAAAATGCTAAATTCTAGGTAGAATTTGTGAGAATTGATGATCTGACCACTTTTATTATGATAAAATATCACAAAATAGTTTATTAAGCAACTGCTAAAAACTGCTGCTAAAGTGAAATTCAACTTATGACAAACTTAGAAGAAAGCTAGGAGAAAAGCAAAATATTTCTGAAATTTTAGGGCCTTTCAGGACTTCTTAGGAGAGTTCTCTTTTTCTAGGGTATTTTAAGAGGTGTGGGAACCCTGGGGCAAAAGGAGGAGAGAGGTACGAGGGAAAAGGGATGGGGAAAGAATCATAAACAGGCAGAGGAAGAGAGAGCAAGAAAAAGTAGGAAGAGACGGCAAGAAAAAGTAGGAAAATAGAGCAAGGAAAACCAAATAAAGAGAAGGAAAGGAAAGAGTAAAGTAAGGACAGAACAAATTGCAAATAAGCCCCCTTGAATAAGCTCCAATCAAGCATGTAACTGTACCTATTTAAGAGTCTGTTACTGCTTTATAGAGCTAGGAAACAAACAGCAACCAAGAGAGGAAAAACCAAAAAGAGAGGGAAGCAGAGAGAGGGAGGGAGATGGGAGGGAAAGGGGAAAGAGAGAATTCATGGGCTCCATTTTAATGATATACATGTTAAACTAAGAACAGACATGTTACATACAAACATGGCATATAACATGGCATATGCATGCTAAACTAAGCACAGACATGTTATTTAAACTAAGCACAGCTAAGTACCAAGTGCCTAAACGCTTTAAACAGGAAGCTACTACCTGATGATATTATGTAAGAACTGTTTAATGTAGAATATTACACATGGACCTACAATTAGCAGCATAATATGAGCAGTCAGTTGGTCAGTCAACCAGCTAGTTAGCTAACTGGCAAAGCAGCCAGTTGCCAACCAACCAATCAGCAATTACCTACACAAAACCATACAGTTGTGGAGGGGGGCGCAAAATTCCAGTTCTGAAATCATTGATAGGAAAAGCTACTATTGGTAGATAAGCTTAGTCTTTGCATATACCCCTCCATTCAGGAAGAATAAGAGTAAAACCATTTAAAAACAATCTCCTCAACTTTTATAGATGTTTCAAAGACAAAGGAAAATTGGAATGAAGAGCTGTGTGATATTCAGGCCATGATTTGATTGCTTTACTTGTTCATCATAAGGAAGAGCTCGAATCTTTACAAAAGCTGGCAGCAATTGCCACCAGTAGCCAGCAATGACTTCTCAGCATAATTAAATGGGCTGAGCCACCCAACTCTCATAACTTTAAAAAGGGGGTTGAGTCCCCTGAGCCCCTCCTCCATGGTACTCCTGCACAGAGACACTAAGAGAATACAGAGGCACTGGAGTAAAAGAGATGGATGAGGCCCCCTGCGTGCAAAGAGAGCAGAAAAACTTCAGGGTCTAAATATTAACTATGCATACCTACTGCTAGTCTACTTTATGAGGCCCCTCAGACCCTGAAGAATTGGGTATTATGAGTCCCTTTGGACCTTGAGGCCTTTGGGTAACTTTCCCCCTGCCCTCCTATCGGCGGCTCTGTTCATGCATTCTGGTAGCTCTAAAAGTATAACACTATAATAACAATATTAAATACTTTAGTCAACATTGGCTGTGTTGCCTAGCAATATGCTGAGGGGCAATTCATATATTACATCATGCAAGGGGGGTGGGAGGGTCTTTTGACTTTTGTGAAAAAGTGTGGGTGGGTTGTTTTTGCAGTGTGATGTCACATTTTAAAGAGAACTCAATATTTAGCACATTTTAAAGCATAATAGCAAGTCTGGCCTTTTTCTAGAACAAATTTAGCTCATGTCTAAAAATAATCTGGCAATCCTATTTTGATGCCATTTTGAGGCCAAAAAAGACATAAATACATTATTACTAAAGCAGAAAAATATCCCATTGAAATTCATAATATGACAGCACACAATGGGGGTCAGTGGGTAGCTTTGAATTTGTGGCAAAGTGTGACAAGGGGTGGGTGAGTGTTTAAAAATGCCAAAATTAGTGTGACATAAAATAATATGTTAATGGCCTCGAACTAAAGCTAACTATGTGTTGTCCAAATTGTTGTTCTATTAGATTTTGAGGCACCCCCTCCTTTTTTTTAGTAAGTAATGCCGAGGAAAGGCCATAGGGCCTATAACAAAGCCCCAACAAAGGAAAAACTGGGAAAATGAGGGGAAGTTTAAGTAGAAAGGGAGACAAGATCAAGTTTGTTGATGTTAGAAAGGATGGAGGAGTTGCATAATGGGTGAATGATCTAGTTATTTAGTTATTTACATACTTATTAGCTAACTAGACAAACTAAAAAAATCTGATTAAAACTGAAACCAATTAATGCTACAAGAAATGCTACAACAAATGCTAGTAATGTTTATTGTAAATTTTTGCATGCTTACCATAATGGATGTAGCCAGCAACAAATCCTCTTGAAGTGGTACTACCGTCATAACGTTCAAATTCAATCTCCAAGTATTTGTATGAAGATTTGTAGCTCTTTGTGGAATATTGTGTAGAGGATACTTTGCCCAATGATGTTTTGTACCCAGAGTAATAACTTGAACCTGCAATTAACAAAAACTTCCTAAGTCAACTACAAGGATTATCAAACACCAAAGGTATGGTAAGCATTAAACATCGTTGATGTTTTGTCTTTTGCATTTGGATATAACATTTTTAATGTAGGTTCATGCCCTAATGGGAATTCTGATGATCTTTTGCTGTTTTTCCCAGCCCATTTCTTGCTTTTTCAACCCAGGAATGAAAATTAGGACAGGTATGGGGGATGAGCTGCTCCCAACCTTGAGCATTTACCATTTTGCAGGGCAAAAATGGCACAGCAGCGCAATGTATTTTGGCAGGGCAACTTACAGGACCAAGGACTATTTGATCACCTACTGTTTCTAAAGAAAAGGTCATGGAGAATACTTTTAAACCCCACAAAAAATATACTGGACATACATCCCTGCTTTTTCCACCTTGGATACAGTACAACTATCAGTTTTATCATTAGGTAAGCAGACTCACAGACTGGCTATTTAGGAAGAGTCAAATTAGTTGCTTAATTGGGATGAGCTGAATTATTTGATTGTCTGATAAGAGTCCACTAACTTAATTTCCCAGTTGAAAAACATGGACCCCTCCAACAGCATCATCATGAAGCTGGAAAGTGAATAACTAGAAATTTGTGGCCATTTTTATAAGAAACAAAAACTCTCTGGCTTCAGCCTGGGTGTTTCCTAACATTTTGTCAAAGCCAGCCTTAAAAGTTTCTTACAGTTCAAGACTTCCATTGACAATAACAACCCAGATTAGCCAATTGTGATACAAGAAAAAGACTTTTCAGGTTTTGTGAGGCATGTAATGGGTGTTCTTTCCATTTTCTTGCTTGAGTAATTAGAAATCTACTAGTAAAACAGTTTTTGCAAGTTGTTAGTTGAAACTCAGCCAATCTATGCTTCTAAAAGGTTTCCCAATTTTTGCCTAAATTCAGCCTCATGCTTCTTATAGACATACTTCTTTAAAAAAACATGCATATGTACAACCTACCATACAGTTTAACATAATCACGGCTGGTTTGCATGTCAACGTCCATGAAAACAACCTTTGTATGAGTATAGGTACTACTTCGAGTTATTGAATGCTCACAGTCAGAATAACTGGACGCATAGCCATCAGGCCAACCAGATGAATAGATCACTCCATTTGATCCATAACTGTTGTACCTATTACTGGGATAGACAGATAAGAAACAGATATTAAAAGAAAATGCTGATCATCAAGGACATAGGCAGGCAATCTGTAGGCCAAATCCACCTTACAACCAAGTTCTAAGTGTCCCACTGATCTTAAAAACCTGGCTAGATTAACTATGCTTATACATTGGTCCAGCACATTCCAGCCCAGCTTGTTCAAAAACAGTTCTGGGCCTAATGGAAAAAAGGTAGCCCATTCCTGCTCTAAGTGAATTTAAGAACTCGATTGAACAAATATCGTACAAATGCTAATTTCAGAGCCTATTTGAAAAATAGAGAGAAAGACTCATAAGCTAATAATAATAATGATAGTAATAACATGACAATGTTTATACATGTTAGCTTGTTTAACAAAGTGGATTTGCTGCTACCAATCAAGGACCTTTCTACCTAAAAGAACTAACATCAAAGTATGTACAAACTAACAACTTTTACATATATCAAGCTCAAAGAAAAGTTAGAAGCTAAAAGTCAAAGTTAAAATCTCTAGATTACACTTTTTACTGTTAACTCTCATTGGCATTCTATATTCATCTTAAAGATAAATGGGTAGGTTCATTTACAGACAGTATCAACTGAATACATACTAGCAATATGTTGAAGATGGTGTTCCACCAATGCGACTAGAAGTCTTTGATCTGAGTTTATAATAAAATGTAAACCCTCCTCCAGTTGTCTTTGCATCAGAAACAAACTCAATTGTTGCAACACCATCATGGGAGTACATTTTAAATGGAGATCCAGCATTGTATGAACAGAATCTACCAATGCTCTTTTTTGATCTGAAAAAAATATACTATTTCCATCACAAAGGAAATAGCTTTTGAGCAAAAAAAGGAAAGCAATTTACACAAGGATGCATACTATCTCTGGATCTGTTTTTGTTATATAGTTAACTTACTATGAGAGGGGTAAGAGACATGGAAGGTATTAAAGTAAATGGAGAATGGAGAGAACATAAACAATATTAGGTATACGAATGATACAACACTCATAGCAGATTCAGAAAGTAAACTCAATGATATTGTGGATGAAATTGAACTGAAAGTGAGAAGTTATGATTACTTTTGAATGTTAAGAAAACGTATTGCATGGTTGTATCAAAAGAGAAAGATAATCCTAAGTGCCAGTCAATAAAGAATGGGGAAGTGATAAACAAGTAAAACAGTGTAGCTACTTAGGTAGTATTCTTACAAGTGATGGTAGATGTGGCATTAAAATAAAAAGAAGGATTGGAGTGGCAAAGAAAGCTTTCAAAGATCTAGCAAATATTTTGACAAACAGAAAGGTCAAGCAATACAAGAAAAAGAACATTGAACTCTTAAGTATGGTCTAATAAGTATGGTCAGTTTTTTTGTACAGTTGTGAAACATGGACAATAAGGAGGAATATGGAAGAGAAATTAAAATATTTAGAATTATGGTCTTTCAGGTGCATGCTAAGAGTATCATTGCTAGGTAGGCAAAGCAATGGAATTGCTTTAGACAGGGCAGGTGCACTTAGAAGTCTGATCAGCATAATTATAAAGTAGCAAGTCTTTTTTTGGCCATATATGTAGAAAAGAAAAGCTTGAAAATTCAGTTACCACAGGAAAGATTGAGGGAAAAGAAACTTGTGGCAGATAGATACAAGGCTATATGCCTAGCATGAGGGGAAGAATGGGTCAATCTTGGTCAAGGAGTGAAACAAAGGACAGGGACATTTGGGGGGCCATTATAATCATTGATTGACAGGACATGTAGACAGATAGATAGATTCTTGAGTCCCAAGTAGATCTGCTAAAACAGCCACTAAATTTTTGAAAACTTTCCACCCATAGCTTTGTTATTCTAGCAACCTCATTTATTACAATAGACAGGAATATCTCACTGCAATGCCTATTCAAGCTCCATGTTCATTGAGATTTGCAATCCTAAGCCCTATTCTAGCCCCAAATCTCTATTCCACCCCTATTCCAGCCAAAGCCCTTATTAAAAATCCCCTGTATTTCCAATCACCATGCCACTTCCAGCCATGATGCCAATTTAAACTATCCTGAAGATCCAACCGTCACACTTATTCCCAACTCTACATCTAATTTTACCACAGCACAGAAAAGCTGCAACATTCTTTTAACATGCTCAAAAGCTTTTTTCGTCCAACACTCATCAGAGTATGAAAATGTCGGATTTTGACCTAAAGTTTAACCGAAATATATATATATATCAGTTAACTTTTAGGTCACTATCCAAAAAAAAGCTTTTAAGTATGTTAAAAAAATCTTGCCGCTTTTTCGTGCTGTGGTAGAGTTCTGTAGTACCAACAGACTATTCACATCTAATTGGGGCTCAATATTAACTAATTTACACAAAATTTCTATAAACCATTTCATTTAAGGTTTCTTTCTTTCACTCTCAAGCAATATATAAATTGTGTTGTACAAACTTAGGTAGATCATGCCCACATTATTGATGATAGCATCCAGTCCTGGCCTACTTCAACAAATATATTCAGGCATGCAACTAGGGTGGGCCTGGGGGTCTGTCCCCTACCCTTTTCAGCAAAAGAATGAAAGTATTCTTTTCAGCATTTTCCTTAGATTGAAAAGGCATGGTTCCAAAAATTTTCTGGGGTCTATGCCTAAGAACTTGACATATAAATGTTCTCCTAGAAAGAATAAGAAACTGAAGTTCTGGGCTTATTACAGGCACACCATAACTGGGTGTTTGTAGCCCCCCCCCACTTTATTGTTAGTGTATGATGTCATACAATAGATGACCTATTCCATCTAAGATAGGATGTGCTTTGATATTCAAAAAGGGATTTTCTTGCAATCTAAAGGCAAAACTTAAGGAGCTGCACCCTTGACACTCACTTCTACACCCCAATAGGAACTTGCTACTTCTCCCCATCCACCTCACTTAAATAAATGCTTCAGCATCCCTGTACTACTTGACCCAGAAATGTCTAGTTATCAACCCTTACAGGAAGTGTTCAAAAGGTTTTGAGATGTGTTTAGTTAGATAAGCATACATGCATATCTTATTACACATATCTAGCTTTACTGCTTTTGACTTCAGGCTTTTTTTTCATCAAACATAAAACAAAATTCTACTCTGACTTGCTGTAGCAAGCCAACAGGTGATTTCTAGAAATTTTAACAAGGGGGGCTCTAGGTGCAACAACACCCATATTTTGGGTGTGAGCTAGCTGCAACCATGCCTGTATTTTTAAAGATGCAGATTTGATACTTTAGTTTAGTATTAATAAAATATAATAAACAATTAGAAATGTCTAAATTACGATATAGCAGTGAATAATTAATCATAGCAATACAAAAAACTTTAGAAGCAAGGTCAATACACTTTGAAAAGCAAGGCTAATCCAAGAATTCTAGTCCCACCTAGAAATCGCCCCTGAGCAAGTCTATAGCACAAGCGCTGATTGCTACGTTTGATCTGTGCGGGGAACGCGTTCCCCGCGCAAAAAATAGTTGACCACATTCGGTCCGCACCAGTCTTCCGTTTGGGCAAATATGCCCGCATATTATTGCTACCCATTTATCTCACATCGAAGCAAAATAATTTAAAATCTTGTGAATTTCTGCGGAAACTATAAAGAAACGAAGTTCTCCTGGCGTATGAAATTTCATTTTCGAAAATGAAGCGGTGACCGCGCCAGAAAAATCCTCTGCGTTCCGGGAGCAAGCAATGATGGCTGTAATTATCTTCAATCTTTGAAAATGAAGTAGGAATCACCAAGGAAAGTATTTGGCGTTAAAGAAGTCTTGCATCTGGAAACATATATTCTTACTAATACCAAAGCACGAAAAAGCGGCAATATTCTTTTCGCATACTGAACGCCTTTTTTGTCCGACACTCATCAGAGTATGAAAACGTCCGATAGATGATTTCATCTAACAGGCGGATTGGTAAGAAAGAAAGTGGCCTAAAGGTTAAACGAAATTTATATCCAGATGCAGTTAATGTGATAGGATGCGTCTAATTGCCCCAAGTGTGACCAATTAGGACCTATCAACTATTGTTTACTTGAGGAGTCCCAATGAGAAAACGAACTCTTTTTGTCTACGCAAGACTGGGTTTTGAGTCTTGATGTAAACAGATTCCAAAACACTTAAATGAAAAGACGATCTTGCTTGTCCAATGATCCGAAAATTGCCGCCTATACATGTTTTGGCGCATTCTGGATTTGCAATAAGGTACTGTCCTATGGCCGACTCAATTAATTTTAGACTTGTTGTTTTTACATATAAGAGGTGGGTGTTCTCTAGTGGCATTACTTTTCTTCCTGATGTTCGTTGTGGTATGTTGTTTGATTCGGTCTGCTAGTCTCTGCGTAGTGCGTCCTACGTACCGAACTTCACATCGGCACGAAAATTCAAAAACTACACAACTTTTTTGAGTGGTAGGAACGCAAATCTTTAATAGCAGATGGTATCATAAGTCTAGTGTAGTAAACCACACGGGGCTTCACAGCATAGAAACAAGATGTAATGGCTTTACTAATTTCTTCCTAATACCTAAGAGAAATAACCTAGGTCGCAATAACAAATGCTACGTTAAGCAATCTGTAGGCAAACATAAAAATGAAAGTCTATGTAATGAAGAGCAAGCAGTGTGAATAGCCTACTGGAATAGAATTCAACAATCATTCATCCTTACTTTGTAAGATAAACTTCAACGTAATCTTCATAGCAATTGGGCATGTATCCTCTAACATCGAACCTTGACCAACTTATTTCCAGGTAGTACGAATCGCGTTGATACACAGATGATGATGGAGAGATGTAAAAACTCTTTCTGTCATTATTTTTGTACGAATAAACGTACTCTCCAATCGTGCTGGTCGTGGCATAAAGGTTTTTTGTGGTGTAGCCAAAAACAGTATTTAGCAGCAACAAGAATGCTGATAACAAGACAACAGCCTTCGACGCCATATTGAACTTGAACTGACTTGTGAAATGTCAGCACTTTTGTTACTAAGCAACCCGGAAGGAAATTGTTGTCTCCCTTGCGGTTTAAATATACTTCTCCAGTACAATATATTAATTACAATTTTATGCCATCAAAATTTACAACCGTTTTGTCTAACATGTCCAAATATACAGAGCAAGGCCGCTATGTTTATAGGAAACTCTCTCCTACTTGCATCCTGGGTCTCTTTGGGAAAACTACATGAAATACGTTCAAAATTTTATCATAATAAAAGTGTAAATAATAGATTGTACAGGAAAAGTATACTAAACCGCAAGGGAGAAACCAATCTCGTATTTTTTTCTAACATGTCCAAATATACAGAGTAAGGCCGCTATGTTTATAAAAACTCTCTCCTATTTGCAACCTGGGTCTCTTCGCGAAAATGAATTCTGGAAGTAAATAAACTAGAAGGGAGAGACCAACTTTGCCTACGTTTTTCAAACCTTTCCTCATATATATTCCTGGCCCGAAACAAGTTTCATCCTGTGTCTACAGAGTGTTCCATTCAGTAACAACTATCTCCTATGTAATGTCAGGAACTAAATGAATTAAATATACAGTATTTATTAAGTACACGAGCCTGGAAATATGATAGAAAATCAAGATCAACTTAAGAACAAGGCTGAGGCTGAAGCAATGTCGTAAATGTTATTTTGAACAATGACGGATAAGATTCCGAATAACATGTGGACATGAAATGTCCCCTTCTTGCTTTGTTGTGAAGGGCCGCAACGGAGGACTAAAAGGGGCACTGGGCTCTTGTTTCGGGCACTTCCGTTGCGCCTTCTCAGCATGCTCTCCCCCATGTTCCCATTACCTACGCCTATTTAGTATGCATGCGTTGCATGTGCTAGCGGATTTGGAATTGCATTAGAATTGACAATTGAGTTGAGCAGAGTAGAACTTGATATTATCTATCTTAGCATCATGTACATAGCTTCCATTTGATTGATTAATTAGAATAAAATTCACGCCTAGTCCTTTTCTTATCCCACGCTCGTCCAATTTACAACATGCTTTCCTGAACAGAATTAACAGCCTTGTCACTTCTCCTCTTTCATTTTCGTGAATTAGTTCCTCTAGCGAAACTGGATGGGGTGTGCTAGAGTCAGGGACGCCCGACCAACAATAGGGCAGGATGGGCAAAAGTTTGGAGAAGGGCACTTGCACTAAGTCATAATGTCACGATAATTTAACCACTATGGATACGTTTCATAAGCATATGCTTCCAATCATTGTAACTTTTCATGGCAGATGATGAATTCCTGAGGGTATAAGGAGGTCGCCACTGTGTACATGTACGATCCTTTTTTATAAGAACCAGTAAAATTCAAGTTCAGTAATTAATTGTTCTTAATTTTCCCTGAACTCTAAGGTTGAATTGTTCTTAATTTGTTCTGCAATGTGTAGGCCATTTGTAAATACATAGAAAGACAGTATACGAGAAAATGTAAAAGAGAACATTGGATGTTTTGGTTGATTGAGAGCTAAATGTTACAACCAAGATGGTCTCTTTAAAATATTAATGTTCTTTATTTAAAAAAAGTTTTTAAGCAATTGTAGATAGAAAATGCGAGAATCAAAGAGAAATAGTTTCAAGGCTATCAATTCTCCTTGTGCTGGTTAGCAAGGAAAGGATATTTCGTGACCAGTCGTTAGTGGAAGTCTTCTACATTGCATTCCAAAAATACAATTAACGACAAGGCCTCAGGCTCAGGGGTGATTGCTAAAAATTTTAACAAGTGGGGCTCTAGGTGCAAATGTCAGAAAATTGGTGTGGCCCATTTCCAGCCACACCCATATTTTTAAAGATGGAGACATGATACTTTAGTCTAATTGTGATATAATATAGCCAACATCTACAAAGATCTCAATAGCCATATAGTACTGAGGAAATTCATCATAGCAATACCAAACAAAACATTGGAAGCAAGGTCAATGCGCTTTGAAAAGTAAGATTGATACAAATATTTGGGGAGCTGAGCCCCCCAAAATGAACAACAGTTTTAACAAGGGGGCTCCACCCCCTGAGCCCCCTACAAATCACTACTGTTCAGGCTCAGCCTTGTTCTTAATTTGTTCTTAATTTCCACCAAATTTCAGGCTCGTGTTCTAATAAGATTATTCTTATAAGAAAAGAGCGTAGTGCCTTAAAATGGGACAGACACAAGGAAGCATCAAAATTCGAATTTATACCTTTAAATTAGGAAGGAAAGAAGTCTTATGAATGCATGCAAGATTTTGCTGTACGGAGCTGTTCAATATTTCCGTAATGCTGAAACTGCCATTTTTTAGCCACGCTCTGACACACGAAAAACGCTTAGAGCTACCAGTTGGGAACCTATAGCTCGTGAGCCACATGTGGCTTCTTTCAAGAGTACATCTGGCTCTCTGCTTCGCAGACAAATCTTATCAAACTTTCTTCAAAGCACTGAAGAAAAGCGAATAACTCCAAAAAGGCCTTCCTAAGTTACCACTTGTGTCGTCTTCAGTTGTCATGTAGACCGAATTGCTATGTTTGTGTCGAATTAGAAGATTTGTGCGTCCATGCAACTATGTGAAATCATATATTAGTTAATAAAGAACAGCTATTACCTAGTGAACGATTCTATCAATTTATTCTTGGTGTTTATTTGTTTAGTAATTAGATAATAGGATAAAACCAATCATTACGTATAGGATAGTTTTAGAACGCCGTGTGCAAAGGTGATTGTATATAAGTTGCCATGGTGATTACGTAATAATGCTTAGCTTAGAGGGGGTGTTTATGATACGTAGACAGTTTTAAATTCGTACATAACGTAATTCTACTTGTATAACGCATTACGTATATATCTAGAAATACTTTCAGAAATTGTATAAAAGCGAGTAAGTTGTAACTTCAGGGTAGGAAATGTGCAGAGCGCACATATGGTTGTAGACGGCGAACTACTGTCAAATTCAACTCTAGCTCAAGAAATCTATGTCAGTTGGTAGTCGATTCTATTATCGTGAATACAGTCCTCTCAAGCGAATCTACTTGTTTTTTCTACGCACAATTCTACCAAGTCGGAGACTAGGCTAACTAAGCTAGTTTCTGACACAACACCAATGCCCAATTGTATGGTTATTATGGAAGCCATGTTTAAATGTGAAGCTTCCATGGCTCTCAGCCAAAAAGGTTCCAGACCCCTGCTTTCTGAGAGCTACCAACCCCTTAGGCGTGACGTAATTATTGAGCAGCCCCTAAATGATCCGGAACCGGTTTCCTAATTCTTTATCATTTGGAGTTATACAAAGTCGCTTCTCTTTCTTTTTGTTAGTAGTGTAGGTTCCTTATAAAGTTTAGGTTCCTTAAATAGTCTGTTGGTACTACAGAACTTTACCAGAGCACGAAAAAGCGGCAACATTCTTTTCACATACTGAAAGTTTTTTTTCGTCCGATACTCAGAGTATGAAAACGCCGGATAGTGACCTAAAGGTTAACCGAAATGTAACTGCATCTGGGTATACATTTCGGTTAGCCTTTAGGTCACTCTCCGGCGTTTTCTTTCTTTTTCGTTAGTAGTTTAAGTTCCTTATAAAGTGCGTCTTTACAAAAAATGTTTTTCTAAATTTCCTAAACTCTACCAATATGTACCGGACAGATGGATTAAACTCTATGAGAAACACCAGTGTCCTTGAGTTCCCTCTGCGCCATATACACGTTTCTCATTTTATAAGATAACCTGGGGTGCAGGCAACAAGTATCATGATGAATCTAGTCACTGCTCTACGTAGCAAGCCGTCCCCCGTCATTGTGCTATGGTGTTGATTTATGGTATTAATACGGGCAACCGCTATGCAGGTCCTGTCCACCGCAAAGCCTCCCACAACTCTCCTATTTGCATGCATTCTCCTATATGTATGTCTCTTTGAGATTCTCCTGCTTGCATTGTCTCGAGCCGAACATGATTGGATTCTTGATCAATCTCGGATTGAAATTTCTACAGTAGTCTGAAGCAAATAGACACAACGACAAGACATCAAAAATATTTTATGCAATAAACTGGACCAGGTAAAATTAGCGGTATTGTGATTGGCTAAGAGAAATTGAGCTCTGGTCAGGGCGATGTTTCATTGGATGAAAGAGAACATTTACATCTGACCAGGGCTCGTCCCAAAATTGTTTACGAAATAGAGAGATCTGATTGGATCTAGGGTAGTTAAGCCTCTGTATATTACAGACCGACCAAGGCTCGGAAGGAATGCAGCATGTGATACATAAGCTGAATAGTGATTGGGCGAGCATACTCCCAATATGATAACTGATTGGATAATGCTTTCTTCGTGGTCCTGGTAGCTTAGAGGTGGCTATTCTAAGAAAGAGTGAAATAAGCAGCGATAGGGCTTTATTAGCATTGTCAATGAGGAGTAAATACTGATAACTGTTTTTGATAATTCCCGTTTTAGTTCAGCCAGCTATTTAGGGTTGAAAATCTGACCAGTGCTCAAGCCGTAGTAGCCCTGGTCTGGATCCGCCACAGCCTAATCAGACTCATTTTCCACCTCACTTTCTGTATCATCTATACACAGTGCTTAGCCTTTTTCTTTTAGCAGTAAGTCTTTGACTCTATTGGGGAACGCCGTTTGAATTCATTTTATTTCATTATTTACACTTTTTCCATAAGAACAAAGTTTATAAGAACATTGATGATCAAAATGCTGAGATGTGGGAATAATTTTGAGGATAAAATATGGCCCAAACTCCAATAAGGCATCAAATTTTTATGTGCATTCTACCCATACGCGTAGGAGAGGGGTGGCACGGGGGCTGCAACCCCTTAAGTTGAGCAGAAATTTGCTATATTCGACCAATTTTCCTTAAAGAACAACAGGAATTTCGGGTAGCTTTTCTGACTGCTCTCCATATTGCCTTACATGTTCAGGAAAAACTTTACAGCCCCCTTAAATTTGATGTACTCCTACGCCTATGATTCAACCTATAACACCGCCGTTAGATTGGCTTTTGCATTATCGATACAATATTTTTTATAGCAGCCGTGGCATAACAGTAATGCACCCGACTCAGACCAACGTGGTCCTGGGTTTGAGGCCCACCGCAGGCCATTGGTGACGCCAGGAAGGCACCCGGTCTCAAATGCTCGTGCCAAAACTAAAGTCCTCTCAGAGGCACCCTCCAATCCCCAAGGAACTGGGGGAAACGGAGGTAAAACTGAATACATACATACAATATTTGTTGCTTTTTAGCTCTTGCTATGTTTTATCATAAAGTAAAAGTACAAAAATTTGAATATAATCCTCTGACCTTCAGACAAGGCTACATCTTTGGTACTTGTATCTGGTAGACATGACAAACACTCTTTCATTTCACTTCATGCATAAAACAGAGAAATATCTATGAATGCCCAAGTAAATCTCTCCAACTTCAGGATAAAGAATTCATTTACAAGTATGAGTTCCAAAATCTTACAATGACGTTGCTGATGAACACAAAAGAGATATTTTTGGAGAATATTCTAATGACGAAGAAGCATCAGGCTAAATTGAAACAGACATGGATAGCTGATATAGGGTTTAAGGTACTAAACCACCCAATTCACAAAGATTTCGATGAGGGTATTCCACTTCTGACTAGAGATCAACGATGAACATAATTCTTGTCCTACTTTCCAAACGGGCGTTTTTCGACTTTCTAGAGGGCGTGAACTCAAAAAAGCTTTCGCTCACTCCGTTCGCGTTCTGAAATCCTGTTTTTGCTACGTGAATGCTGCTTTGTACTGTAGCATTGCATGTTGGCTATCTGTACTAGAAATAGCCAGGTTGTTACTATTCGTACCATTAGGTAAGCTTCAAAATTTCAACTACCTACACCCCTCTCAATAGTCATCTCTTAAACCCGCTCCTGGTGGAAATATCTATATATGTGTGTTTATATATGCCTACATGCAAAGATACATATAATATAGGCATATAGAGCTAGGGCAAGTGAAGAAATCGATGATGATAATGACGATGATGATGATGATGATGATGATGATGATGATGATGATGATGATGATGATGATGATGATGATGATGATGATGATGATGATGATGATGATGATGATGATGATGGCTAGCCTATGGTTGGAGACCTCCGCGTGGTGGCAAGCGGGCACAGAGACACAGCTGCCCATAAGTTGATAGTGGTTTATATCGCAGAGATTCAGAACTAGGCAACCAGGCCCCTTCAGTGAAAAGCAGACTGAATGGCTCACGCTACAGCTCTGCCTAACTGTTGGGGTTACAGAGTAGATTGAGTGTAGCCGACTCGATAACCTCTTTTAAACAAATGACAGACGAAAATTGAGCCCAGGCCCAGTCCTAGGCCCCCTTCGGGGGCGAAAAGGGAAAGACAAGGCAAGACAAGATGATGATGATGATGCGTATGAAAAGTGTAATTTGAGCTTGATACAAAAGCTGTTTCCTATCACAATTTTGGTTGCAAGAATGCGAGAAATCAGCACGTAAATTAAAGAAGGTGTAAACTAAAGAAAGCGAAACAATACGAAATCAAGTAAACTTTTTTTATAAAAAAATGGCTTGTAAGAAAGTAGCACGACTTTTTATAAGAAACTGGCTTATAAAGGGTGTGTTAAAAGGGCGTTGTCAAAAATATTGTCTTGGGGCATCGCCCCAGGACCCCTTTTTCTCCCTCACGCTCAGGCGCCATGGCCCCGTAAGATTTTTCTGGCTAGAACCGCCCCTGAATTAAGCATCAACCCCTTCTAGAATATTTTGAAAACACATAGTGTGAAGTAAAGTTTATAAACTTATCAGCAAGTTCTCTTGGTACTTTTGGTCAAGCTTCTGAATCAAACAGCTAGGGATTGACAAACTTAACAATTCAAATGATCTTACAGTTTTTGCATGCGAAACAAACCATGTACTGATGTGGAGAGGTCTGGTAAGGAGCGTAGCTGCATGCCATTGTTATTGTTGAGAAAAGAGAGTACTGAGTAGACAAGACAAGATAGTGTTTGTACGAGATGTTGTGTTTGTAAGACTATTTAGAGAACTGTATCGTAGTGGAATCGATATATATATATATATATATATATATATATATATATATATATATATATATATATATATATATATATATATATCTGCATATAGTATATTGGTTACTTTCTTATGTTAACTTTCCGTGACTTCACCACACTGACTCGGAACTGCTCTCTGACTGATACAACATTGTATACACCATAGTTTTTTATTACTATTATTTTTAAGCAAGCCAAGTACAGATTGCACTGTGAAAATTGCACATTGAGTATTTAACGAGATGCTGTACATGAGGTTTGAAAAACCAAAGGTATAACTTCGCCTGAAAATGAAAGGAATATATTAAGATCTTTGTTGATGTTTTACTTTCTCATAAAACAAAGCAAGAGTGGAGTTTGACAATAAATATTGTATCGATAATACAAAAGCTAATCTGACAGCAATATTATAACTAGGGCTTCATTATTATTTAATTGCTCTTCAATTTCAGTTCTTTTGATCCTCAATATTCTTATAAACTGTATTCTTATGAAAAGGATGGTATGTGAACCAGATTAGAGTATTTGAATAATGCGCGGGGGTTTGTTTAATGTCCTAGAACATTACACGGCTGATCACTAGAGCCGATTGTTACTAGCACGAGTTTAGCTGCAAAATGGAGGTCAAATCAAAGGGGAAAGGGCTGAGCAACACATTGGAAAACAAAGTCACAAGTGTCGACGCCGGACGAGAAGAAAATAGGTCAACTCCCACCTAATGTTTCAATATGCACCCATGCCAGTAGCAAAATACAGCCACAGCTTTCTTTCTACTCGAACATGCATTTTTAACAAGCAGTTAAAACAATAAAAAACAGCGTTAATTTCGCGACGGATCGAATTTGTTGGCGAACAATGTTGTCCAATTTGGCCACTTCTATGAACAACATGGAAATTCGACCAACATTCCGAATATGATTGACATATTCGCCAACAATGTTGTCCAGTTTGGACAAGCCTTCAGCTCAGTGGCGTACCGTCAAGATATGCAAGGTATTCATTGAATACCCTGGGATATCAGAGAGGTATTTTTTTGAAAAAGCTTATTCCCTTGAAGCCTAAAATTCAATAAAGCCATTCATTATTGCATGAAATTTCCACCTCAGATTGCTATTATTGAGAGCACTGTTGCGTAGGAGCAATATCTCGCCAATAAGCGGCGATTCTCTTCCGTCTAAATTCAACCAATCAGATAGTAGAATTTTATGAATGGGTTGGTCAAAGTGCTGGCAACACAACCAGAGAAGCTATGAAACTTCAGCTTCCACGCCTCGATAGCATGTTGCTGAGCAGTCTCGTTTAGGGCATCATAATGGCAGCCAACACAGTTATGAAGTAAAAACATGATGTAATGTCGCAGAAGAAATCTAATAGACAAAAAAACATCTGACAACAATTCCTCATTCTATGGATGTTGTTTAATTTTTGACCGTCAAAATATGCCGTTCAGGTTCTTTGCATTAAACCTCTGGCTATTGACAAGCTTTTTAAATTTTCTTTGGATGTCCTTCATCGGTTAGAAAACCCGAAAGCAAACGGTATTACGTGACTTCAAATCTATTTTTGTTTGAAGAATGTCCAAAGGGAGATTCCTCTGAAGCGGTTTTCTGAACATGCTGCTTCTAAGCTCAGTACGGTACAGCAAGTAGTGAAAGTTGAGGTAACTAAAGTCCGTGTTCGTGGCAATATTGGGTAGGCCTACCATGGATTACAAAAAGTGTGTCTTCCACTTTCTGTATACTTTGACAAGTCTACCTGCAAACAAACTTCCACCTAATATACTTCCCCTATTATTTTTGCACTACAATCTCAAAGCTTTTCAAATGCCTCCTAGCAGAGATAAGCCGAGATACCTTACGTTGGGGGGGGGATGTTTTGACAATTTGACCAACTACTAGTAGTAAAAGTATACTGTTACTATTAAAAAGAGGTCACAGAATACACCTTGGCCATTTCTCTTGCTACATGGCCAACTTTTGACCTTTTGACCGACTTTCTTGCAATTTCAGAAATATTGGGGGAGTGACGCCCCCACGCCCCCAACAAACACTACCTCCTAGTTTTCCCTTCCTAGAGAATACTGTCGTACTGTTAATTTATAAATGAAAGTACGGAGCTATACATGGAAAGTTAGGACAGATAAAGTAGCTTGTGAAAGTACTTGTATCTTGTATTAGGACGTCTCACATTTCGTTATTAGGTATTTAGACTCACAGTGCTTGTAGAAGACTGTAGAGGTCTACGTCGTATCGCGTAGGTTTATCAGGTATTTAGACTCTCACGGCTTGCGAAAGGTTGAGAGGGCCGTCGCATAACTGTTCGTGAGATACGTCGAGGGCTCGACTGGAAATGAGCCAACAGAATCATTATAGTTTCCAGGAAATGTAAGCATATGTGTATATCGGTAGTTTCTATTAATTAAATTGTAAGACCCACGAGTATGTACAAAAGTATTTTATATTAGTCGTTAAGAAATAAGTTAGGTTAGATATAAGTAATACAAACGTAGTAATTTCGTGAAGCTAGGCACACCATAGGAAACCCCGTAATAATGACTGTGCACTATGCAGCATTCCATTCTATTTTTTAAAGATTAAGGATAATCTACCCTTGCCTCATACACGACCAGACTAGGTATAATAGAATAAACTACCATTACCCTTCTATTGTATTTCATGCTGAGTAACTATTACTCCATGTCTGCAAAAATGCTGATGCATCCTAAATCAGTATTTCTACGTTACTTAAGCGCACCCCTCGTAGAGTACTAGGATTTTGAAGAGAACTAGAATTAAGGAGCTCTAGAGAATTAGAATTGGAACTATGTGAATCATGAGTTAAAGTCCGTTGGTTCAATCGCAGGGACGCGAGTCACCTAGCCGAGCCATTTGTACAGTGAAGTTGGAATGAAGATAAAAGTTAATAGCTATTAAAATGTCTAATCTCTCCGCTACGATTCTAAAGACCGCTCTTGCATGAAGGAATCCTGACAGAATATAAAGTTGCCCACCGAAGGAGTGCATCGAAGAATTATACTACGACGATCATGAGATTGATATTCCAAGCGTCATTTCATCTACCTTCATCTATCTCTCCATCTTTCTTTTTTCATAAATTTCACAATACCCAGGGATCAACCTCACGGTCCGCTACTGCTTCAGCTATATGTAACCACGTTGTTATGCTGCTGAGGGGCACACTGGTACAGAATTATTGAAAGTAGTTTGAAGCTACAAATATTATCTTAGCCATAGCTGAAAATCTCATTATCTATTAACTTTGTAGACAGCTTGTTCTCCTCTATTCAACAATTTTTTTTAGACGGCCACAATCTCCTTGTTCCTCCACTAAACCTCGCAGTACAAAGTACTTTGAAATCTATAAATTTTGCAGACGCTTTGTATCATTCACTTTCCTACTCTCCCATTCGGCCTATTCATATGCAAGTGAACACTTTTATTTTGGAAACATACAAAATTTCTTCAGCTATTCTTTTGTAATTTAAAGAAAATAAAGAAATTTAATCAGAGGGCCCGGAGCAAAAGAAAGAGACGAGGCCCCCTGCAAGCGAAGCGAGCAGATAATTTTCAGGGTATAGTAATTAACTATGGAAGATGCTGCTGGTTTACTTTATGAGGCCCCCCAAACCTTGAGGCCCTGGGGCAAGTTGACCCCTTCTCGTTGGCTCTGCTTCCAAGGAGAAACAATTGCAAACTTTTCGAACAGTCCTATATGACATTTTTGAAAAAGAAGTTTTAGTTCGATGGTTTCCATTCTTTTGTATGGAGCTTCTTCGCTTTCTGCAGGTAAGCATTTTTTAGGAATTACTCAGCGATTGTTTTGTTTCCATGGCGCTATTCTTCTTCCCAGGACTCTTTTCTCAAATTCTAGCTATAGAGGCCACTGATTGGTCAAAGTGCTGGTATTGTTTTTATATTCTTCTATAAACTTCGATTGCATTGTGATTTCGAGGCAATGGACATTTTGATTGGGCTGGATGAGTTTATTGTTCAAGTACGAAATGTGATTGGCTATTTACAATGCTTCTGCATTGTATTATCTGCAGATTCCGGCTACGTTGTTTCACGGCTTGATAGCGGTGTTGTCGTAGGGTGTATAATTATATATTCGTGAGAAAAAGTAAAGAAAAGATATTAGAAATCAAATACAAAAATGGGTGCCATCAAGTGTATAAAATATCTCTTGTTCTCCTTCAACTTTGTGTTCTGGGTAAGTTTATGTTAGTTATTTTGCACTTCATAGCTAGTTTCGCGTAAATGCTGTGCTACATTCGGAATGATGCCCTGCTGTGATTTAAATTTTTCGAAGAAAATAAGCTATCTTGCATTGTATACTTCTGCTAATTCTGCACAGTTTCATAACTGGCTTTAATTCATCGCCAGTGTCAGATTTGCTAAACTGTTGATGGGTGAACCAATATTTACTTATCTTAAGTACTTTTATTTCAGCTAGGCCATTCCCATACTACAGCATTCCGTTGCATTCTCATGTTTTTTCTTGTAAACGCCGCCAAAGCCACCCTAAGTTTACAGAATTGTATTGCGATACTCGTTCATTTTCAGTAACTTTCAAGTACGTTTTGTCAGTAAAGTTCATTAACCCCTAGTCTGTTAAACTGGCAGCAACAGGAAAACAAAATAGAATGCATCAACGTGATGCATTCCATTTTGTTTTCCTGTTACTTTCCATTTATTTTCACATGCCATTTTTGATAGAGCCCTCAATTGCAGATTGTGTAGTCAATTCTTGTTTCATTTCCACCTATGCTTGATTGTTTTGCATGCCGTAACCTGAATATTACAATTACTTCCTTTTATAACATTTCTGATGTGCATTGAATTGCATTTGTTCTGAGGTTGTCGCTCAAACTTCCTAAGATAGAAGTAGTTAGTAATTGTCACTGTATACATAGGCGGCTGTAGCCCCCCAGGGGGTACTCCTTACTATTTGCTATGGGGGAGTCTGTGTCAATATTTGGGGTTTGAGATTTTGAAAGAAAGTCATATTTGGGGTCTGTCATTTGCAGCTTAAGAAAAATTATATATTTGGGGTCTCAAAATAAGAGCTTATGGAAAATTTGATAGTTGGAGTTTGAGAATTAAAGCAAAGTTGTAAAAAAACCAAAGTCTAAAGTTTTAATACATTAAACATATACTTGTGATATTCAATGAAGTTTTACAACAGTGCTAGTCCAAAATATATGACAATTTTTAGGGTCTCAAACTTTTGAGGCTCAATGTTTTGGTTCATCAAAACTAGGACTCAATATTTGGTGGTCAGCAAAAAGCCCTAACATGGACCCCCACATATGAAAAGATCCAGAGTACCCCCTGGGCAGAGCCCCCATTTCTTTTGGTGGATAAGATCTTTGCTGGGATGATGGCTAGCCCATAGTCTTTCTTGTACTACCTTTATTAACAATATCACTTTATTCTTTCTTTCTTTCCTGTTCTATATTTATGTAGTTCATAGTTTTCACTAATTTTTGCCCTCCAAGATTGCTACCTAAAATTTTACTGAGCTCCCCTGTCAGCACCTAAATTTCTGATGAAGTCTATGCACTGTTGGTATTGTCACAAACTGTTCTTCTATTTTAAATCCAACTTGAAGGGTTTTGGTCTGCTAACACTTTCTCACTTTGCTCAGTGTTAGCAGTATTAGGCCACCCTTTTCTTCCTTGATGCTAGTGGCAGTTTTTCAAGAAAAGTTTGGAGGGCAATATGGCTGAATGTCCCAAGCACAGGTTTTTTACCAAACAACTTTGGAAGAATATTGAATCCTTTGGTGAACTGATTTTGCTGAGAATTGCTGACTTGATGCCACCTAGAGGCATTTTGCTCCCAACCCCCTTACCCCCCCCCCCAAATAATTGCTACTGCTTGGTACTGCCAGGGATAGGAAGTTCTTAGCCTGGCAATAACTACAATAACAGTCAAGAAACACCCCCAATTATTAGAGTTATAAAACCACCCAGTTGTGATTGGAATGACCCCATTATCAATTAATTGCTATCTAAATACTAGTGTTGGGCACCAGTGGATATTGAACCACCCATTTTTATTAATGAATTTGAGTTGTCTAAACAAGATCACCACAAATTGGCATATATTTCAAAGCCTATATGTCATGCACTGGCTCAGTTGCTAGGGGCAAGAGGGACTGCTGCCCTGAAGTACTATGTCTATTAGAGATTTAAAGCGTGTATGGAATTTCTAATGCTGAATAAGTACATGAGCAGCCAAAATTTCCTCTTTGAGAGGTTGAACTGGAAAATTCCAAGAAACTTGTGACCTTAGCCCACCAAAAATTTAGCTCTCACCACACCCCTGATTTCATCATGACTCATAGAATTTTTTTATATCCAAACATATACTAAAATTATGAGGTTTTGCCCACTTGTTTGAACCCACTCCCTACCTTTTTAGGCCCACTTGTGTAATTTAAATAATCCTGCCTGTCATTAGTCAGAAGTTAATGAATAATTTATTACCTACTAAATATTAAGATTGAGTGTATTCACTTTGTGGTGCAGTTGTGAACAAGCTTCTTCAGATGATGATTAATCACTATAGTTAAATAATAGATTGTGTAATTTCCCCAGAGCTACCTTTACTTATGATACTTCCCAGATGCTAAAGCAGATGCAGCTTAACAAAATACTCTGGAGTGAATGAGAGTGTTACCCATTCAAAGTATACCATAAATTCTCAAATAAGCCCCTGCCTCTGAATAAGCACCCTTCAAATAACCCCCCATGTAAGAAATCAGTTTTGTAAATTAGCTCCCCTCAAAGAAGCCCCCCATATGGCCTTACTCAAGGGAAACATAGTTGCAAAATAATATCTTACTTCAAGAAAATCCCATAGGACAATAGCTATACAGTATTAATTCCTTTGACTGGAGACAAAAAAGCAGAATGAAATGCAATTTTTTGATGATAATGAAGAAATTTTTATTGACTAATGTATTTTGTTTGTGAAATAGCCTTTTTGTACTATTTTATTTAGTTGATAGGGAAAAGTGTTATTTTTATGTCAGCCTGAGAGGAAAGTGCTAAGCTTTGAAATAAGCCCCCCTTGAATAAGCTCTCCACTCGAATAGGCTCCCACCCAAAAATTCATTTTCCAAATAAGCCCCCAGGGGATTTTTCAAGGATTTATGCTATTTGGATAAGATTTTCTGCCACTTCAGTTCCACATTGCTGAAGTTAACATCCAACCACATAATCCAAATTTTCTAAGAACCTGTCAACCATGGAACACCTTGCCTTGCATTTCCCTCCCCAAATCCTACAACTTTCTTGTTTCAAATTTAACTTCAACAAATTTGCAAGTTGACATTATAACATTGTACCTGGCATAGATATTGCGTATTGGTTGATCTTTTGGCTTCTTGCTAAGGGATCATTCAGAAAGTATGTAACAGAAAAAATTGCTATTTTGACTCGCCCCACTCCCCTCTGTAATGGCTTGTCATACTTGACCTGATACCCCCTCTTTGTTATGTAACATTTTGGCATGAGAACTCCCTCTACACACACACACACA
>WIPJ01000373.1:292148-315233 GCA_018155075.1 Cassiopea andromeda
TATATATATATATATATATATATATATCTATAAGTAGATAAATCAGCATATATATATATATGTATATGTGCTGATTTATCTACTTATATTTCCATAATCTTTTAACAACTTAGCACTTTCATTTACTACCTATTGTGCATTATTTACTGAAGCCTTTGTATGTGGAATCATAGAACGTGAAGTTGATTGAGCAGTTAATTATTAACTCTCTCATTCACTCACTCACTCACTCACTCGCTCACTCACTCACTCAAATACTCACTCACTCAAGCATTCACTCACTCAAATACTCACTCGCTCAAATACTCAAATACTCAATACTCGCTCCAATACACAATTCCCCACTGATTAGCAGAAATGTCTTCAAGTTGAACACGTAATTGCCTGACTAATTGGGTGACAGATTGAATGAAAAGCTGAATGAGTGAAAACCATCCTTACTTTAAACAATATGTTGTTTAGAATCGTCATTAGAAAGGAAGGTTTACAATAGAGTCGACAGTCTCTAGGAGTTTGTGCACTTTTGCATGCATAGAGAATTATATACACAAAGGAAATAGATCGAAGGATTAGAATATCTTCATATTACGATATAGAAGTTCATTGAACATTTATGTGTAATCTTAATAGAGTTCGTTTCTCCGAGAAAATCCATTGTTAGGGCTCTTTCGTCTAACCATCATAGTAAACTCTAACTTTCGTGACCTATTAAACAAAACCATCGGGCTTTCTGTAGTCTTAGTATCCAAAACCACAAGCTCGTTTAACACGAGTCTGAAAACAGATGGCCTTCAAAATTTAAGGGTTAAGTGCAATCTTGTTTTGAGATTTGAACTCTCATTGCTTTTTCGCAACATTCTCCAAAAATGACTGCCCGCACATAGCTAATTGATTATATATCTATGCACTATGTCATGTGGCGTGACAGAGGCAATTGGAGTCTTTACAAGTTTATTAAGATTTGGGCCATATTTTTCCACCCGATATGATAAAAAATGACATATTTCTTAAAATAGCCAAGGCCCCCCTTATGTAAGCTTAGGGGCTCTCAGGAGTTGTTCTAACTCAAACCTACATTGTTTATGCCTTTTGCGAAGCCCTTCCCAAGAAAGATAAGAACCTTTAACGTACATACAATATTTAATTAATTCTCTAGTGCTTTCATTGAGCTCAAAGCTCCTAAATATGCTGAAATTTACGATACATGTCATTACTTTGCTCTTTTCCTGCATTAAAAAAGCCATAAACTGTCGATATTTCCTTTTCATTTCATTTCATTATGATTTTAAAATTCCAAAATACACCTATAACACACAAGAAGATAGAGAAGTGAGCATTATTTTGCTGGGTATTCTGACTTCTTACAGCTAAAAGATTCACGTACTGTATGTTTGGGACATTTTTCATTTCTACAGTGCTGTATTTTCCTTGGCGCCAAGTGAAGTTTAAGTCATTCAGATCATTAAGTACTTGTACCATTATTCTTCCACAACAAGTCCTTATGGTCTTGCTGCAAACATAAAGATATAGTGTGTTTGCGCGCCGGCAGGTAAGATAATGATATCGATTCATCGAGATAGTGGCAGGAAAAATTCACTTTCTTCTTTGAAAAACAAGTGACATTGTTGCATGTCGGTCATTTTAATGGCCAAGTAACATATATGATTTTGTTTTATTTAATATACCGCATACTGCGCTCCTTAAGTCGAATTATAGTTTCATTTGATCTTGAAAAAGTTATATCAGTCGTTGTCTGTAAGATAGAGTGTTGTTAGGGGTGAATTAGTATATCCAACCAAGCAACCAAAAATGTGCTTTCAAGATTCTGTTGTTCCTATGACAACGACATGCTGTTGTTATTGACCAGTGCCAGCAAATATCGCTTTACTTCTCAAATCGAGGCTTGATATCATATAATGCGTGGACTAATACCTCTATGTAAACCAGCGTTTCTCAAATAGTGGCGCGCCCCCTCAAGGGGGTGCGATGCAGTGCTAGAGGGAGTGTGTATGACTCCGGAAACAGGTATACAGATAAAATTTGTTAGACAATGGTCTTATTTGCAGTGAGTTGGGGGGTGCGAAATATTTCTCTCCATGGGGGTCCTTGCAAAAAATAATCGAAAACACTGATGTAGAGCAAGCAGTTTGATATATAAGTGAAAAGAGTTGATACTGCTATAACAGTAACTGAGTCTATTTTATCACTAAAAATGCTGTCTTTGGTGAAGATTACAAAATACGTTTTCGTCATATACAGTATATTTTAGCATATTGCAAAAGTGTTGTACTAATATATCGACTTTTTCATAAGATGTCGATATTTTCTGCAGTACATTAGGGTCAGAATATTACTTTTTTTGCCTCAGAAAGCATTGAAACAGCCTACATTGAAAAACTAGGCATTGAAATAGGAAATAGCAAATGGCATAAACACAACACTGCTATTATCTATGGTCCGGCTTTTATTACTGGTAAATGAGCAAACACAGTATGTACCCCCTTACCAGCTATGTTTCACAAACCAGTAATTTATCTGAGTCGCAGAAGTACTGAACTTGTTTGTAGTGATGGCAAGCGTCAAGTTAACTATGACATGCTTTGACTATAATACAAATTCTTATTGTAGGAAACAGTAAAGATGGAATCTACTTGTTCAACTTACATGAATAGCAAAAGAAGTGGTGTGAAATAATTTCTTAAGTATCAACGTACCCTTTGGAAGTATCTCGTAGATGGCCTAAGTCAATGATCTCTCCCAGCTGATGTATTTAGAAGTCTTTGTTTGCTTGGGGCAGCTTTGTCTTCGGTTATAAGATCACAATTAAATGTGCAATACGGATGTGCGATTTGTATTATCCTTTGATGATTAGCTAGTGATATTTTACAATGAGAATTAATAGTAAATGAACCTCAATTGGAATTAACAGGTATTTCCTATTGTGCTTTTCTGCAGTTTCGAATACTCGTATTGATTATTTTGGATTTCCAATAATGCCTATGTTGGCGAATGAATCGTATTGAGTTGTATGCGTAACCATGGCGGGTATCTTCAATCTAAGGCGGACTTCTGTGTCACCGCAGCAAGAAGAAGCAGCTGGACCAGCTCGCAATGGAGATATGGAAGCACAAATGCTAGCCAGTAAAGGGGACCAAATGTCGAATGTACCGAAGTCTAACGGTGAAAATAAGAGTTGGTTTAGCGTGCCTCACGAAGGAGGGGGCATGACCCATCAGAAGCTCTCATCTGCTCAAACCAACATTAAATTATCCTCCGGAGCAAAGAAAAGAGGCCATTCTCAACCTGTTCGTAGGCCTAGTGCAGATATCGAAGATTCCCCTACAAACTTGGGCGACCGGTCACCTTACAGCTCACTAAAGGTGACTGATCGACGCAATGACAGACCACTAGAGCCTCTGCAGCTCAAATCGATACATAAAGCCTGTTTAAAGACTATGGCATTCTCTTCAGAAAAAGTCGAAACTCTATATCGCAGGTACTTTTTCAGATTCAACCAGAATTTCGTTAACTGGCTGTTAATATTACTAATCTGCGTTAATGCTATTGAAGCTGGCTTGCATTTTAGCTACCATGATAACAGCAATAACAATGGAAGCCTTTTTATTGGAAGAGGGGCAGCACTCTGCATTCTTATAGCTATCTACCTCGCACTAGCTGCTGTGATTAACTGGAATGGTTCGTCGCAAAAATTGCTGAGTTGCATTTCATATTTGATCATTGCACTGACTTGCATTACGGTGATCGTTCAGTTGATTTTCTTCAGAGAAAAAGCACATTCAGTTACTGAAGCTGTGTCGCTCACAATGTTTCTCATTTATATGATTTACACCATGCTACCTGTTAGAATTGGTGTTGCTATGTTCGGTGGATGTTTGCTGTCCATTTCTCACATGGTTACCTCTGCTGCTGCAAACCAAAGGGCTACAAAAATGGATAAAAGTCTATCTTATTTGGTAAGTTTTTGAAAAGTATAACTTTTGTAATCATAATGCACGTTACAATGATAGATTTGATTACCTATTTTTATAGCAGTACTTAACCTTCAATGGTGCAGTATGATTGATCAAGTTTAACTGCTTTTCTGCTACATTACAACTTTTGATAAAGCATTTTGTGAGTGTGTCAGATTTAAAATGAACCTGCACACTTTAAAACCCATCACGATTGGGTGCATCAATAACTTTGAAGCTGTTTCATTGATCTGAAAACTGCAGAGAAAATGTAATTAGATTTTGCCATTTGATTGTTATTTTCATGTAAGCCCTATGGTTTCCTCATTGGTGAAATGCATTGCCAGTTTTATTATATACGTCAAGTTACAGAAGTCAGGAAGTTAGTGATATAGTTCTAATTAGCAGCTAAGTTTGTGATTTTGGTAAATCACACATGTGTGCAGTTATGAACTATAATAAAAGAGAAAATCAACTCATTGGGTTGTTTTCACTGTAGTGTTTGTAGCTTCAAAAAGTCATGCTTTCTAGTAACATTGAGTCTTGAATGTTACGTTACAGCATTGAAAATAATCCAGTAAGATGATTTTATGTTTTATTGTTGTTCATAACTGTAGTTTTGATTGTTAGAAATTTGAGAGCTTTGCTAGTTTTTATCTATGAAATGCAGGATCAGCTAATAAATAGCAGCCAATAAATGCTAAATATTGCAATGTTAATAAGGTCAAAGAAATTCTAGTTTTAAGACAATGAAATGTGACTAGCTTATAATATATATATATATATATATATATATATATATATATATATATATATATATATAGTATTGAAAGACTGTTAGCTAGAAAAATGTTGCTAAAATGGCAAACTTTAGCTTTTTTAAATTTTATGTTGTTACAAGAAACTTATTGCAACTTAAATAGTATTTCCCTTTTTTAGCCTAATTACTATAGAGCTATTTCTTTGTATTTTTCAGAGTTTCTAAAAAATAGACACATTTCTTCAGTATTTATAAATAATCTGCTGCCACATGCTGTAGATACCTGTCTGTTTTGGAATCATTTTGTATTAAAATTACATTGTCCTTCTTGATATCCATTAGCTTTCAAGTTGTTCATGTCTTAGTTGTAAGTTTCATTGGCATATGGAAAGACTTTGATCAGGGTTTTTGAAGCCACTCTAACTGGATTAAATAAATCTACTTGGATTCTGTGATGTTGGAGAATGTTATGTAGGCTAGAACTCAATCGTTGCCTCTTCATATACTTTTGCTTTGAAGGATTAAGTTTTGACGTGTAAGGATCAGCTTTTACGATTGATTGTTCGTTTCTATTTATTTTGGATGTTATCTGGAATCTCGCCATTCTTTGGAGTCCATTGTTGTTTTCCATTGGTTCTTAAAGATGATGCAACGTCGTCTATAGGATTACGTAGATTGTTTTTGCTGATCTCATCGTATCTTTGACACTGCGTCTTTTAAGTTTTAAGAATTGCGACATCGAAGCCAAAAGGCAAAATTGAAATGTGAGACCTTACTTCTCGAAAAGATAGGGAGCTGTTGTCCCCAGCCGTCGGTACTTTTTATGCAGAGCGAACGACGCATATATTTCTTTTCAGATTTGTAGTTTCTACTAAATGAAGTCATCTAATTTCAATTGATTGACCCAAATCCATCGTCTCAAACCATTCTTAGTCAAGATTTTTTCTTTTGGAAATGCAACATTGGAGAAATTGGGGATACATTCTCGATTATAATAAAGGGAGAGAGCCAAGGTCGGAGAAGACTATCCCTTCGCTAGAGTAAAGTATAGCTACTCTTCATAAATTTTGTTATTTTGTGGATAATACCGAATGCTGTCTGGCAAATTTTCCTTCACGAAATACCCCATGCCTTGCAGTTTACCTATGTATAGCAGAATTTCATTCTTGAAATTTACGAACATATCAGTGCTGCTGGAGTTTGTCATGCTGTAAATAGGGTGGCCAAGTAAGGCACATGAACATTTTTGCCATGTGATAAATCTTGTTTGTTTTGGTCTCTGATTGACAGTTTATTTCGTTACACAAATGTTGAAACAGAGTCCAGAAAAAGTCAAACCTTGACGTCATAAATTGCAAGCTATTTCTGTCCATTGAAAATAATGGAGCCAGATAAACGTAAAGGTTACCTTTATGGTTTGAATCTTTCGATGGCGATAGAAATCGAAAGAAGATAAATACCTGTGGAGTTCCATGCACGATTTATGAAAGTTGATCTCTAATTCTAAGATTATTTACTATTTTAATTATAGTGATATCATAGCTCTACGATATAAAGCAAAGGTTCAAAACATCCATCCCAAATAATGTAGCAGGTGATAAAAATGTTGACATCATTATCACTTCAGTTACATTGCCTCTATACATGTCCAAATTCTTGCTATCTTAAATTGCTAGCACAGGATTTTTGCACTTTACTTCATCATCATTCAACAACATTTTTATTCCTCTCATAGTAGAGTACTTTTTTCCTTTCAACAATGTAGTGGCTAATTTTTGGATGGCCGTTTAATCTGTCAAGTTGAATTAATTCGAAAGTTTTCTCTTGGTACGAATGGCCCAATGCCAATTACAGATTATGCATTTTTAGGAATAGCAAATGTTGTTTTGCAGCTGCCCTGGTATTTCGTTTTCCTTCATAAGCTACCCTCCAAACTGGTACCTTGGTGGAAAGCCGAAGTTCACTTTGCTGACGTTAGACATATCTGCAACTGCCTACTCTCAGTGCCTAAAAAAGGGGATTCTCGATAGCTAGGGGGTTGGATAGCTTTCCTATAACTGTTGGAAATAGGATTATTTAGCGGGCGGGGGGAGTCGGAAAACTTTGAAATATAAAGTAGATACGAAATAGAGAGGACGGCAGACGTTCGTGCATATACACCTGTAATATATATCTACATGTATGGATGCATGCATATATATGTGTGTATGTGTAAATATGTATATATCACGCTATACAATGCGCTTACTGTACTGCAATGCTTAAGAAAAGACGGAAAATAAACAAGCTCCGGAGGCCGGAAAAGCCCAGAAATTAACAAGTGTCCCCGTCCTTCTTTTTGGTACCCGAAAATAGAAAAAATGATATGCATGAGCCCAAAGGCACACTAAATAGTTTTTATTTCAGATTTTGTTGAATATTTGAATGTAATTAGTTCTACTAAGAAGTAAATTATGATTAAGTTAGGACACTTCAAGGATCTTGATATTCGTAACAGCAATGAAAAAAGTTTTTTTAGAAGTAGGTGAAGCAGTAGCTCGTGTTCTTAATAGATTAAAGCTAATAAAAACAATATTATTGGAATTAGCAACATAATTTGAAGTGATGCTTCTTTAGACTACGTTTTCAATGTTTTTGCAAAAGGAAGCTTCTGCTTCGCTGCTCCTTATCATTCACACTTTTTCAAGAATAAAGTTTATAAGAATATTAAGGCTCATAATCGCTGAAATTTAAGAATGATTTAAGAATAATACAAAGCTCAAGCTTCATCAAGACTTAAAATTTTTATGTATTCGAGTTAAAGTACTGATTGTAGATTAACTTTTTCACTATAGATACAATATTTATTATTCTGTTCCACTTTTATTTAGCGTTATGATGAAGCACGGTATCAGCAATGAGTTAAATATATTTCTTTGATTTCCAGACGAAGTTAAACCTTTGAATTTTAAGAATAATCTTGGTCTCAAAAGCCAGAAAAATTTAAGAATATTAAGGCTCAGTGAAAAGTTAGGTCATCAGATAAAAAAGGGCATATCTTGAATACGTTCTAAAGTCCGCTGCTCCTAAAGTTGACTTCTTGAACTGAGCTAGGGCCTAGAAAATAATGGTCTTGGTCACTAATGGTAGCCTTGAAATTCAAATGCTGGTGGTGGAATTAGGAATTCTAATAAAAAAGCTTCTTCAATACATTTTCTGTTATTGTTCTAATGAGGTATTACTGTAATGAGGTATTACTGTAATGAGGTATTACTCTAATGAGATAATAGTCTAAAATTTAGAGCTGTCAAGATTCTTTCCATTTTAGAATTTTGCATAGTATTCAAAATAATCCGCAGAGCCCACCCATGTGACTGCTGGATAGTAGTTTTGTAAATTTGCCTTGTTTAAGACCTTATGATAAGCATTTTTGTTGTTGGTCGTTAGTTACTGTTTTTCACTGAACTATGAACGTCCTTGCTGCAGCCGTCATGTTTCACAGCAATCAGTAATTTGATGTAGGCTGTACGCGTGTTTTTTGTATCTTTCCTTTACTTCTGACATTGGCCGTTGTCAACACTGAGATCTTTCTTGAGAACGAAGCAGGTGCGCGTATAGCGGTGCACCTGCAATTAAGGAAAGCTATGATTCTCGGACATAATTTTGCTAAACCATTTAAAATTTTGCGTGTTTTTGATGTCTCTTAGCAGCTCCTGCAAGATTTTATTTTTTTAATGTCTTAATTCTTCGAATTTTACTACCGAAGTGCTGATAATTGTTCTTAGTCGTCAAAAAATCTATTTTTAGTGCTAGACTCAACAATGCGAGTAGATCAGGCTTTGAGAGCTTGAAACGATTTGGTTTATAATCGTAGTAAATTCACCATTCTACTTAATTTCATTTAATATATTCAAGGAGGGACACCCTTCAGTGATGAAGCTGATTTCCAAGTGGCCCTCCACTTAACTACTTACAATAAATCGAAAGTAACGGAAAAGTTATAACTATAGAGCTCTTTCATATCAGAGGGTAGAGTTTACAGTAGTATCCTGAAACTGGTTTTGCATTCTTTTGACAGATTTTATAGCATCGATATGCACTACTCACTTTACATTCTTTTGAAAGATGAAGTGAAGTAATACAACATGGCATAAATGCTACTTACATTATTGCAATACAAAACGGTTAACCACTTGATTTCCTACCGTTTTACACTCTTTTTTTATAGGAATGCCTAATTTTTACTGAGTTTCGATATTCATAATTATTTACTTCTGAGTCTTTGATTATCCTTAAATTATTCTTAAAGCCTGGTTTCCATATAACTTTCTAGTGCCGGCGAGCCACCGGCGACAAAAGCATGTTTCCATATACTTTTCACACACCGGTGACCCTCCAGCGATGAGCTCTCCTCCGTAGAGAATTTTAAAATAAAAGTAAAATGAAAGACATTTCTAGTAGTATTGAAGCCATTCAAACTTCTGAAACTGCCGGCGACCCACCGACGACCTACCGCAGTCATGTTTCCATATGAAGTTCTCGAGGTCGCTGGCACGGCAATGGCAAAAAAGTTGAACAATTTCAGCTTCTCTTCGATGTCGGCGGTGGGTTGCCGGTGGTCGCCGGCAGTTGAAATGAAGTGTTTTCATTAAAGAGTTCAATGTCTTCTGTGAGTCGCCGGTGGGTCGCCGGCACTAGAAAGTTATATGGAAGCTAGGATTAAGTGCCAAAGGTGCAGTTTGACCTGAATATCAAAGGAATATATTCAAATGTTGATTGATGTTCTTCATCAATAGTGCAAAGGCTAATCTACAAGCAGTACTATAACTTGAATACACAAAAATTCCAAGTCTTGATGAAACTTGAGCCTTGTATCATTCTTCAATTTTTCGTGAATTTCAGCAATTCTGAGCCTTAGTCATCATATTCTTATAAACTTTATTTTCATAAAGGAAGAATGTATAATGGTTTTCAAGTTAGGCTTATTTATCTCCCACTACCTGCAGTTTGTATGATATGAGCCAGTCACATCTGCAGTTGGATCAGAATTGTCATTGGCAATTTGATGTTTGATCTAAACTGCTTCGTTTCGTTTTTGAGTATCGTAGAAAGATCTGTATAATTCCAAATATTGTATGTGGAAAATCACCCATTGCCTTTAGTGATAAATTTGGGTTGCAAAAAGTATGAAATTGTGATATTCTTACACTTTTCACTGATTCTGCATGCAACATGCAAATTCGGTTTCCCCAGATTCTGTTTCACAATACATTGGCTTATTCTGAATTGTAAAGGTAGGAAGTGATGGCTTCTTTATGCTTGTAGATTGTGTCTAAGCATGTTGTATTGCGCTGGAATGGGATTTAGCTAGAATTATTGCCAACTTAAGGTCTCGTTGATTCTATGAAGCAACATCTCTGCTGGTAATGTCTGGAAAAGAGTATGATTCTTCCTTACTACGTGCATAGACATAAAAACCTGTGACTCGTGGGGCACTGGCGCCCCACTTTTCTGAAATTTTTATGTAAAGTGCCCCTCTTCAGCTTACATAGTTACCATTTTTGCTTAAAGATGCCCCTTAGTGTATGCCCCCCACCTTTTTGAATGTCTCCTACGCCCCTGACTACGTGCAGGGAGTGTTTTGTAATCACTAATAATGTTCCAGCAATTTTAGCTTTCCAGATGTGTAAAGCATTAGCATTCTTTATTGTTTGTTCATCTATTTTAGTTTTGCCCTCAAATTGTTAGAATAACATGATCATTATCCAGTCATTTGCATTCTATTGATTAATCAGGTTAAGAGCTTCTTTTTTGAAAGTTTTGAATTCTTTTGTTGAGTTAATTTACAGATGACACTAGAAATGGGCGTATTTCTTGCGCTATTTTTTAGATGTAAAGCTACATTCACTCTCTGTCTATTAAGTTTTAACTCCAACCTGTTTTTGAAACAATGCTCTCCACATATTACTTGTATGTAGTTTTAAGGCTAATCTAGTGATGAGTTTCACATAGACGATAGACAGAAAGACGCGCGCTCAGCCAAGCCTAAAGACATTCATTCATGCCAACAGATAAACACAAACAGACAGGTACGGATAGATAGGCACAAATAGCTACAGACAAGTAGAGAAAATTACTGAAAATAGATTCAAATACAAGTAGGTAGACACTGATACAGTTAGACACAAATGCAAATAGATGCAAACACAGATAGGCACGGCTGCAGACAGACGCAAATACGGATAGATCCAAAAGCAGATAGACCCAAATACGGATAGACACAATTTCTGATAGACATAGCTGCAGATAGACCCAAACACAGATAGACATAGCTGCAGATAGACACAAATGCAGATAGTCTCAAATACAGATATCCCAAATACAGCTATAATCTTTTTTCATCAGAATATCCAATTGTTTTTCTGGGCCTCAAAGTTCTAAAGTTTATTTGGTTTTGAACATTAAATTATATTTAAAATATTTTTAAATACCATAGGTGTAGCTTCGCTTAAATCAAAGAAATATATTCAAGTCTTCGTTCATGTCTTATTTCATCTTAGAGCAAAATAAAAATGGAACAGAATAATAGATATCGCGTCGATAGTGCAAAATTGAAACAGTATTAAAACTCCAATGCACAAAAGTTCTAAGTCTTGAGAAAGCTTGAGCCTTGCATTATTCTTAAATTATTCTTAGCTTTCTGCGATTCTATGCTTTAATATTCTTAGACTTTATTCTTATAAGAAAGGGTGTGGACACAAATACAGATAACCACAAATCGGATAGGTAGACTCAGGTTAATAGACAGTAGCAAGATATAACACACAAACCCACACTGCATCAAGTTTTGGCTAGGTAGACTCAAAGATTAATAGAAATTAGCAAGATATAACACACAAGCCCACACTACAACAAGTTTTAGCTTTATTTTATGCTATGCAACACTTTTTGTCGTGCAAGCTACGTTAGTACTCTTGGGTGCCTAACAGACGGGGGGGGGGTTGGAAAATGACCCAAAATGTTGTAGAAAAGGCTATGGTTTTTTATCACGAATTAGTATCAACGTAATATTACCAAGTCCACTGAACAAAACAATGCTGAAGCATACAACATACGTGATCAGCGTACTTTATTACGATACTTTTTACTTGCAGGCCAAAGTATCTCCTCTAAAAATTGCCTTGGTTGAGATAATACTTCCAAAAATTAGTAGGCGAGCGTATTGGAATAAGAATGTCCTAGGTGGAAAATTTTTGAAAAATTAATTAGCGAAAAATTAATTAGCTTGCTTACTATTTATGATACGTTCCACGCCTCCATCTGTTGGTATGTCTAATTTCTCATATTGTCATAACTGTTTCTTGGATTTTATAGGTCTTGGGCAATATCTTGCTTTTCATATGTGCAAATATATGTGGGATATTTACACATCTTCCTGCCGAGCTTGCTCAGCGTCAAGCATTCTTGGAAACCAGAGGTTATGTTGAAGCGAGGCTGAATTTGCAAAGAGAGAACCAAGAGCAGGTAATTAGGAATTTACAGTTAAAGTAGGAATTGAGAGGCTTCTGATTCTTGAGATCCCCGGCTTCGATTTCGAGCCTCAAATTCCTGTTTTTAATGGGCTTGAAAGCAGTTGTACCGTCCTAAACTATAACAACGAAGACCGTCTAGAAGGACCACGACCATTTCCCCATTTCTGATAATTATTTGCGTGTCACTGTTGTATATATAAAAGTAGTAAAAGCAGGAAAAAGCCAACATAGGGCTATTTCATTCTTCTTCTATTGATATGAGCGTGCCTTCCTCTCTCTATCTACTGAAAGCCCTTATACCTATCTCCATCTTGTATGTATCTCCATCTACTGAAAATCCTACCAAAACCTTAGAACTTTTGGAAGCACCTCGGAGTTTGAAAGAAGAAAAAATATCTGTGTTTGCTGTTTTTTTCATGGTATAGGAAGGCACTTTGGGTGACTTTTGTTGAAATAAACAGAGGTAATGATAGTGAAATTGGAACACTGATTTATTAAATTCTTCCAATAGTTTTACGTTGATGCAAAGTGATGTCGAATCTGCAATTTTGCTATGGTTTTTATGTAGTAGCTCACAAGTTTCAATGAAATTTTGCAACTTGTGAGTGAGCTCTTTAGAAAACTCTATCTTGAATGCAGCTACCATCTTCTAAATAAGCAGATTGTTAGGCATTTGGCTTATTTGAGTGTAAAACAATGGAAGTAAGCACTTGACTACTGCGGCCAGCCTATGATATTACTGTGTATATCAGTGGAAGAAGGTGTGCGTTGGAAAATAGTGTGTGGTATCAACAAACATTTAAACTTCCTGCAAAATATAAGCCATACAATGTCAAGAAAACTCTAGACAGCCTTGAGAAGAAAGAGATTAATTACTTATTATAGTTGCAGTGGAAAGGCCTTTCTTCTCATAACAGTATTTTGCAAGAATTTCAATTAAGCATCGTGTCCAAGGGCTAATTAAACCCAAAGCTCAGGCTTAGTAGTGGTCTCCAATTATTTTCGTAGGCCATTATTATGGTCAGTTTCAATAGCTTGTGGGAATTGATTTCAATAGATTGGCATTAGCTTTTGTTGTCCATTTATATTTTGACCATTCAGGGATTCCATCTTGGTGTTTGTTTTGACTCTTAACTGTGACGATGCATAACACTTGCAATGAAACAGTTGATGATGTTTCAACTTATCGTGATAATGATATTGCAACTATCTTGTTTACTTGTAAAGCTGCTCTATGATATCACTAACGAGAAATTTCAAACAAGCATTCAATTTCGCTTTCCTTTTTTCATTCTCGTTCTAGATCTATTTCATAAAAATCCCCCTCTCTAACGATTCTTTTATTGTGCTAAGGATGCATTTTAAGAAAAATGAATTTAAATAGGTTAATTTTTATTTCCTAATTGCATCTGTACAGGAAACAAGCTTAGCTGTAGAAATAAATGCTGTGCTTTACTAGACATAGACCCTTGGAAGCGAGGCAGCCGTTCTAGATTAAATAGGGACATATTGCTTTTATAGAGTTCATTAGTGCGACGTCACAAAAATTCTATTTTTAGATTATTGTAATTTTGGCTTTAAATTCTGAAAAAGCACTTTGAAATTGTTAGCATTGATAGATTTTAGCTTGATTTGAAAAATAATGACCAAGATATAGGCAATTGAATGCTGACATAGTTACTGTCAAATTACGGCATTTGAGGCTGGTTCTTAACATTTAGAACCAGGAGAAAAATACAGAGGTTCATATGGCACGTCTTCGATCGTCAAATGGTTATATTTCATCCCATTTCAACAATGTTCCCCTGAAATTGTCAACACATGTCTATTTTGTGGTGCTCTCTGAACTCCATGCGGTAAAAATATAGAAATTACAAAATATAGTTTTATGACGTTATCACTAATAAACTTTATTATATAATATAAATTTTAAGTTGATGTAGATGGCTTTTTAAAATTATTTGAAACATTTTGATTCTGCCCTTAACAGGAAAGGCTGCTCCTTTCCGTGCTTCCGAGGCACGTGGCAATGGAAATGAAAGCCGACATTGAAGGCGATAAGAGTCGGCAGTACACTCAGTTCAGCAAGATCTACATTCAACGTCATGTAAATGTGAGGTGTGGAAATAACTGAATGAAATATAACTTTGTATGGTGCAGAAAACTTTAGACTTAACGGTCTCTGGGCCTATTCGTTTGAATATAACTTTTAGCTTAGTGTGCAGCCTGTATAGTAGATAGCTATTGCTTGCATCATCAAAGTAGCACGTAGCCACAGGGGACTCGGAGTAACAATGTACCCAAATGACAAATTTCGCATGGTTTTTCCCCCCTCCCCCCATCAGAATTGTAGACCTGGAGATATTAATTGTGAAATACAGTTTTTCACCCCCAAAGTGATGGTACAGGCACATTTATCCACTTCCAGGACGTCCCCTCCAGTTATGTGCTGGCATCAAAGAATGCTTCATGGTTCGTACAGTCTTGAAAAGTCCTTGAAAATGGACGTTTGGCTTGAAAAGTACTTGAGTTATGTTTCCCTTGAAAAGTCCTTGAATATGAGGCAAAAGTCCTTGTAGTATACGAACTTGTCCTTGATTCTGAACATCCCTATGATTTTAAGTGAATTATTGCTAAAATAGTTGTTCATTGAGCTGTGTTTCATGAAAAATCCAATATAGCGCCCAGAGCCTCGTTTGGATGAAGAAATTGATCGAGGTGACCTAGAACTGATTGTTGCACCATAATGTCTTCAAACCTCATGCTTTTGTGTGTTTGTTTCTTGAGACTAAAGAAACAAAGGTTTTACGATACATTGGGCAAGAACAATTGCTAAACTGTTTATTTTTCTTTGTTTTTACAATATATGCGTATTGTTATTGTCCTTGAAAAAAATAGCAAAATTCGCCATGAAAGTCCTTGAAAAGTCCTTGTTTTATTGTTGATAAATTTGTACGAACCATGCGACTGTAACAACATAGCCAGGATTGAATTACTATCGAAAATGTAGCTAAATTATTCCGTTGATTGAGGATCATCTGAGTAAATCATAGATGAAGTTTTCTCAAGGAATCGATTCTATGGAAGCAGTGTGCTTCTTGCTTTCCTAACAGGAGGTGCATTTTTCTTTGCAGTATTCTTTTTGCTGACATTGAAGGGTTTACGAAATTGGCTTCCCAGTGTTCAGCTCCAGAACTCGTAAAGATATTGAATGAGCTGTTTGCAAGATTCGATCAGTTAGCAGTGGTATGTTTCTCCTAGCATAGCCTAATACATTTACCTAACACGAGTGTTATTGTTCGTTACGTAGGTAGTTGTATGTTATTTTGCAAATTATGATGATTTTTGTAGAGTAGCTTTCTCTCAAATCATATCCTGCTCAGTTGTATCGTCTGAATTACATGATATTTCATTATATTGTTCAGTTTTGCATTGATTGTTAATTTCTGTAGGAAAATTTATACATCTCATGAAAGTATCTTTGTTGCTGCGGCAAGAAAGGAGTTTGAATACATGGTCAAAACTGTTTATTTAAAAATTGTATATAGTACACTCTATATGAGTTATCAGATAAACTGATGAGGACCAGAGCGTCGAAGAACGTTATTATAAAAATGCCATTAAACAATAATGCTAGTACCTTGAAGGAGTATAAAGGCTCATATGGAGCGTACTACATACAGTTTTTAAGTAAATAGTTTTGATCATGAATTTTTGTATCGGTTTCTGTATAATATATGAATGACGGATATCTATGCATAGATGGGAGTTTAAAACATCTTGCTTCTAATCATTGACCTGATGTGCGGTTATATCCTTAATCCATTCTATCAATTTGTATTTCGAAAAAAACAGATTGTTTATTTATTTTATTTCATTCTCTGATCTTATAAGTTTTGAAGCAAGTTATTTGCACTCCAGCTTATCATGCATGTGCTTTCTATTACATTGATACAAATGCTCCGCAAATCGTTGCAAATCGATCATAGATAGATTTTTAAAATAGATTTGTACCATTGTTTGTTTTAAAAAGCTAATGTTGTGTGATCCAGGCCCCAGGTTTATGGCAAATATTGTTATTTTGTTGACATGCAAACATATACTGACACCTGAAAATACTGCTTTTTCCTTTTACCGATTATTTAATCAAGTTGCAGCTGCATGTACACGTTACAAAGGCATCTATTTACGGCATACAAAAAGTGTTCTTAGGTAATTCACAGAGTCAACTGTTATCCCTGCAATTCATTGTAGCTTCTAGAGCCGGCCTTCAGGTATATTTTACTACAATTTATGAGCTTCCAAAATCGCTTGTCGGGAGCCTTTTACATTAGAATTAAATTAAATTTCAATGAAATTCGGATTTACTGTCCCTTTACTCGCGTGACTCGCTCGTATCCGCTTTGCTCGAATTCTAGAGTTCTTTTTGCGCAATATTTGCTAATATATCGGTGTTATAGCTCAATACCCAACCCTTGCACCCCCATTATTAGTAAAGTTGTTTGTAACATTGTCCCAAGACATCTGCTTGCACATCAAAATACCCAAGTTAGCAATATTCCTTGAAAAGTAATTGAATGCTGAAGGATTGTTTTCCATTTTAAAATCACAATGCCAGAAGCTTTCACGATTTGAATTTCTGACACTCTACACGTTGTATTTTTACAAGAAACCTGGTTCAAGACCCAATAGTAAAAGTTTCTTAATTTTGGACCGCATTTCAGCTCTGCGAGTTTCTTATAAGTTTAGTAACTTAGCAAGTCAATTTCAAGGGAAAATGTAAACAGAACATGAATGTAGCCAACTATTTGTATTATAACAAACAAAATGCCTCAGTACGAGTGAAAATCCAAATCAATGTCAGGATCAAATTGTTTTAGTTCAGCTTTATGTTGAACCAGGTAACGATTTCAATGTATTATTGCTTAAAGTTGCTCAACTCCCTCCTTTTAGTTCCAAATGTTTCTTAAATTTTAGGTTGTCTAGTCTAGTACTGCATGTAAACTGGCTTTTTGTAGAAAGAAGATGCTTACCAGTTCTCGTTCAACCGAGAGCATACGTAGACTGCATTCGAAAGACAAAGCTATAGCCCTGCATATTTTCTATCTTTATTGAAGGAACCCCCGGAATTATTACTTCAGCTATGACACTTGATAACTTAATAGAAGTACAGCTTTTTATTACATTCATTCCCTATGGAGACGACACATGCTAGTTGAATAGATGGTCTTCTAGAAAAACACCTTGGAATAGTATAGCTATGAATTTCGTTTTAACGACCGTTGCTATCCACACTTGAATTGTGCAGTTGGCATGGTTGTCATAATCAATGTATGTTAGCAGCTGTCCTCATCTGGTTTAGGGTGCTTTGCCATAATTAGTGCATACTGTCTTCCATTTTCGAATTTTATTAGGAGAATTATGATTTACGCCAAGAGATTATTAGTTTGACAATTTGGCAGCACATTTTGATTATTTTCAAAGGCATATCATTGTGGTCTTTCATCAATTTAAGCGTGAAACTTTGATCGCTCTAACCATTTTTTTGGATGCATTAGTGTTGTAAGTTGGTTATTTAAATACCAGCATCACCTCCACAATTACTCTAGAACTGAACTTCACAAAAGAAGACGATTGTTTTATTTTGTAGCTTGCGACACTGTGGTTTATTACTATGGTAGCCTTTAGTAGAACTCGCTAAAAAGGTACTTGGAAAACTGCAGTTAATAAGTCAATGGAAAGTTGTTGTGTATTAAGTAGATGTGATATGAAGCTTGGCAGGACTCATGCGTATTCTATGAGAATTGAATGGCGAAATTAGTGTTTTGAACACTCTATTATATGACATTTTCCATTTTGCTACAATTTGGCACGAATGACCCAGTGCTTATATTATGGATAAGGCGGAATGTCATTAAATTTAGACATTGATTTTGAATGTCTCAATCATTTTATCAATTTAAATCGCAGGTGAACTTTATGGTGATTATCTAGTCATGGAACCTCTACTTGATTGGATCTTATTTTCATATTTATAGTTTTTGGAAATTTTAATAAGATAGAGATAAGTTAATGCAGAATTAACTTGCTCAAAATTATTGCGCTAATCGGGTTTATAGTTAAGAATGATTGTTTGGAAGTGCCGAATTTTAGTTAATCTAATTTTTCCTTATTGGCATAAGACGACTTAAGCTGCGGCATTTCTTTGGGAAGTTTTGCTAAAATGCAGAATCTCAATGTTAAGATTCTCTTTTACAGAATAATCATTGCATGAGAATTAAAATCCTTGGAGACTGTTACTACTGTGTGTCAGGCTTGCCGGAAGCCAGATCCGACCACGCAAACTGTTGCATCGAAATGGGCCTGGACATGATCGACGCCATATCGTAAGAATATTTTGTCATTTAAGTATGGAAGCCTTCATATTCATATTGTTCATATTCATTTTTATTTGCTCACGAACCCCCCCCCCATCATCAGCTACTACAGTATAATATAAGCGAAAATATTCAATATAGCTATATTACATAATCAAGAAGAAAGAAACTACAAACCTAAGGGGTTTACTCGTCCTCATAGGGATCGTGCTTCGGGAAGGATGGTAATTTTTAAGGAACTCCTTCAGTTTCCTTTTGAAAGTAGTAATTGTGGGACTTGTTCGAATTGGCAATGGTATGTCATTCCAAGTCTTTACTCCAGAATAAGAGAAGTTACTTTTGGAGAACTCAAGGTTCAACCTTGGAATGTCCAGATCTAACTGATTTCTTGTTGGGTAATTCGATAACTGAGATTTGGGAACGAATCTCCCTACTAAACTGTCCAGGCAGAGAGCGCTCACTGTCTTATAGATCATTACTGCTTTGTCAAATTGTATTATATTTGAAACTGACCGTCTGAAAGCCTTGTAATTTGTACAAAGTCTGAAAAATGCCCATCTAAGGCCTTGCCAATTTTCATATTTACCTTTTTCAGGCGTATTGCCGTATATAACCTTATTTATTCTCTCGATTTGTAATAGAAAGCAGTATCTCTCCCCGGAGTCTTCTTTTTTCAAGTCTTATGCCCTACTAGAATTACAGCAGTAATAAATTAAAATATGAAGCTGCTGAAGTACGATTCCTTAGTATTTACCTGAGATATTTCTCTGAAGTTTTTTATATTTCAGAGGCGTGCTTTTCAGTTGGATATATTTTACATCGGGTGGATGCATACATAGCATTTGCAGTTGGATTCGTTTATCCTTTAGTGTAGAACCGATTGTTCTCAGTTGGAGATCCCTATAGGGAGATCCCATACAATATATGATTATTGTCGTTAACCCAGCATCCCAAAGGAAAAATATGGTTTGGCTTTTTTCATGTTTTTGTGGCCTAGGTATTAGATCGGTTCCCCTTAGTGCTGAATAATTGGAACATGTTTTTAAAGTTGTCTCTTTATTGATAGTGTTGTACGAGATGCTACCAAAGTATCTACTCTCAACATGCGTGTTGGCATTCACTCTGGTAAAGTCCACTGTGGTGTTCTTGGTTCAAAAAAATGGCAGTACGACGTATGGTCAAATGACGTCACTACAGCTAACCATATGGAATCAGGTGGAAAACCAGGGTATGCAGACATTGTCGTTTTAGGATTGCGATCACCATCTCCCTCGCAGACTTATTTACACGAGCGATTGATTTGTTGCCGGACCCATAGTTTGTATTTTCTTGACACTTCAGGGAATGCCTGGATAGCAAAACTTTTTTCGCCCAATCGCCCTCCTAGGCTGATTTGCGCGGGCGACGTAACGCCCTCGTGACAATTGTTCCAAGAAAAGATCTGAGGGTATCGAATCTTCCACTTTTGCCATAGGATAGTAAATGTACAACCAGTGCTAGACATAATTTGTTCCTATTTCATGATGTAATTTGTGTATTACTTTGTAAAATTTCTACGTTTGGACAGCAAATTAAAGATTTCTGCTTCAAACGAAATATAAATTTGTAGACTAGCGGTGAATACTTGAATGCACTCGAATATGACAAGACTTTTTGAATGTGACAAGACTTGTTGAATGTGACAAGACTTTTTGAATGTGACATGACTTTTGAATGTAACAAGACTTTTTGAATGTGACAAGACTTTTTTGAATGTAGCAAGACTTTTTTGAATGTAACAAGACTTTTTTGAATGTGACAAGACTTTTTGAATGTGAAAAACATTTTTGGATGTAGCAAGACTTTTTTGAATGTAACAAGACTTTTTTGAATGTGACAAGACTTTTTGAATGTGAAAAATGTTTTTGGATGATATAAGACTTTTTTGGATGTAACAAGACTTTTTTGAATGGGACATAACTGTTTGGAATGTGACAAAACTGTTTGGATTATGACAAAACTTTTTTGAATGTGACAAATCTTTCATGAATGTGACAAAAATTTTTTGAATGTAATTGTGGATGTGTCTGTGTATGAGTAGTGTACATTAGAACTAATAATTTGGATTCTTTTCTTGCAATATAGACATATTTGTGTCTGAGTGCAAAGATTATATGTATAAGCAAATGTGCTTATGAAAATGTATGAAAATTTAGACCTGCTATTCCCGTCATTAGATATCTAATCATGTTTGTAGATTTTTTCTCGGCTGTATATCTCTGATTGACTTGTTACATCGACATGCAGTTTCGTTCCTGTGATCAGGGCTCCAATATTGCCTGTTTTGTGGAACAGATTCTAATTTGTTGGTACACATTGATTTTCAAATGTTATTTTGTAGCCGCATCCACATAACAGAAGTGGTAAGGCAGCATATTGGAGGTGATTATGAGGTAGAAGATGGACATGGTCATGCTCGAGACAAATACCTTGCTGAGAATGGAATAAAGACATACTTTGTTATAGCTGATCCCAAGAGAGACAAGCACGTGAGTTCTTTGCATAAGATATATGCTGTGCTTTTAGTTGATTCAAATCATCACTTTTTCTGAAGACAAATGGGCTAGCCCAGAAACTCTTCTTTGTATATAACCTACAGCTTGTGATCATTTGATATCCATAGCAAACTGTTTCAAGAGATTACTTGTCAACTATAATTTCAATTGTTGACGAGAATCATGCAGAAAAAATAGAATTACTATTATCTGTTAAGCGTAAATAGTAAGACGACGACAAAAAGAGAGAGACATTCTAGTGCGACTTCATCCTTAAGTGACAAGCGACACAAACTTTACTGAATCCATGAGCGACGACATAAACATACTTAAACCATGAGTAACATAAACAAAATACTAAACGTTTCGACTCCATACTAGAGCCATCACCAGTAGGCTTGGGGGAGCTAACTATTGTAGCTAAAGGGAACAAAAGAGGGATCGAGATACCGGAAACCTAAATGAACGAATTTTGATTGGTAAATGGGTGAGGACGTGGAAGGAAACATAAACTATGAGGACATAGGAGAACGTAATATAGATCTGTTAGGTTTTCTCCTGTCTTTATTTTGAAGATTTTTAGTTTTGTAGTGTTTTCTTCATACGCAACGAATTTCTTTATTGCTATTCATCATATCTATATTCATCATATCTATCCATTATTCGTCTTAGCAAGTGTGGGCAATTCGAATACGAATAGTGGAATTTCGAATACCGAATAATCAGCATCCAATATTCGAATAAATTCAAATAATTTCGAATATTTGAAAAAGATTGCCTTATTGCTAGAAGACCCATAGAGGAAAAAGCCCTTTTTTAAAATTACAGAGGCTCGCTTTCTGGAGAGTGTTATGTGTTGTTTTTCTAAGATTTCTGGTTTGCCACGTCTAGAAGTTAGAGCAGATTCCCGTAAGTTTTCTTTCTGCTTGTAGCAGCAATACAAATGGAAAATTCGAAAAACAAGGTTGTTTTTTGTATTTTGTCTATAAGCATCAGACTGTTTCCCAATTGTCCACTTCTGTTGGAGTTTCATTATACAAGGAGAGCAGCTCAGTTCTTTTCTCCTTTGAGTACCAACAGTGCAGACGCTGATAAGAGTTTCATCTCATGCTCAAACAATCTTTTACTGCAAAGCAATTGAAAAGTGTTGTAATTCCTCTTTTTATCACGCTAAGCCATCACTGATTGTTCTATTAAAGCAATGTATCCCTCCTACTATCTCATCAATTTGCTGGCATCTTTTGTCATAGGTGAACGCCGCTTCTACAGAATCTGAAGGGAGATTCAAAGGCACCGTGAAACAAATGACATCTTGGTCAGCTGCTAATCCATTCACAAAGAAGTTTTTCCTAGTATGCAATCTGTTGTTTTTTAATATATTTATTGTTTATATATTTTCATGAAAACTTTGATTTCCGTTTTCTTTATAATTGCTAATAACTAGCCTATTTTCTCCTTGAAAGATCAAAACTCCATTTGAAAATTTGAAACGCTTAGTCTTAAGCGTTGAGCTCATATCAGATATCTGAAGTAGAGAGAACTTTTTCTAAGATACGAAAACCAAATCTCTTCTAATGTTTAGTCTCTGATTTGAAACTTGTTTAGGAATCTATGCAGGATTTTTCATCCACCATCCGGTTCAATCTAAATGTTATCTTTGCATTGCGATCTATTTCTGCGTTTGTTGATGTTAATGAGCATAAAAAACGCCCTTGATTTGCAGGACGTCAAAGATAACATATATCAAGATGAAAAAGATCGCAAAATGAACGAAAGGTGGGTGTTAAACTATGATCCTGCACCAGGCTAGCTAGAATTAAGGATGCACACACTATCATTTAGTAGCAATCACGCGGCCTTTTACAAATGTAAGCTGGGTGCTGTAGTGTGTCGAAATCACGAGTGTGTATATGTGGATATTTAATGTATATA
>WIPJ01000373.1:331132-381669 GCA_018155075.1 Cassiopea andromeda
TGAATATCACATTGGAATCATCGTATACCCTGCAGATTTTATTATAAAGCAACTTTTTATAGCCGAGCAACTTAGTACTTAACCCTATATTGACTTCCATGTCAATTGTATAATTCGTAACACTTGAGGGCTGGATAGTAAAAAAATTTGCTACAGCGATATTTTAGCTGTTTCTAATGTAAAAGACCATGATCTTTCTGAATATCACATTGGAATCATTGTATACCCTGCAGATTTTATTATAACACAACTTTTTATAGCCGAGCAACTTAGTACTTAACCCTATATTGACTTCCCGCTCAATGGTATAATTCGTAACACTTGAGGGCTGGATAGTAAAAAAATTTGCTACAGCGATATTTTAGCTGTTTCTAATGTAAAAGACCACGATCTTTGTGAATATGAAATTGGAGACATCGTATACTCTCCAGATTTTGTTTATAAAATATTATTTTTTAGCCTACCAACTTTGTACTTAACCCTATATTCACTTCCCGCTCAATGGTATAGTTCGTAACACTTTAGGGCTGGATAGTAAAAGCATTTGTAACTGCGATATTTTAGCTGTTTCTAATGTAACTGACCAGGATATTTCCAAATATCAATTCGAAGATATCTATCCCCTGCAGCTTTTAGGAGAAATGTATGGTGTATGCCCTACCACCTTAGTACTTGAACCTATATTCACTTCTGGCTTAAATGTAGTATTCTCGTAGATGATATGAATTTTTATCTGAAGGGATTTTACCCATGAGATTTTATGAGAAAAGGGAAGTGCAGAATTAGTTGATCTCTGTGAACTAGGTTGGGTGGGTGTATTACTTTGGAAACTAAATACTTAGAGAGGAGGCTGTTATGTAGAAAGCGTTGTGTTCGTAAAAGGGGATGGGGTCAAGAGTTGTGGACTGTCGGTGTACGTTGTAAAATGTGAATGCCTCATCCCGGATTTCGTGAGTTTTCATTTTCTTTTGTACTTGTGGATGCCACGCGAAGAACATTAGAATCTCCTTGCATGCCTAGTTCATGAGGTAAATGAATTTATTTGATGGAGAAGCTTCGTAGTGAAAGTATAGCGACTGGAATTGGACTTGCGAAACATTTCTCGAGAAAGTATTTGCACGAGAAACATCTCGAGAACAATCAAAATTTCATTTCATCGAGATTGCGAAGACGTCTGCTCTTTCCCGGAGGAATCCCCATTTTGCGGCCTTCTGTTGTCGTTCGTAGGCATTCAGCTGGCATTGCTATAGTTGTCTCTAACGATTTATTATATCTATATGTACTGTCAAGATTTGGAAGTAATTTCTGTCCTACATGTTTCTCAAGTGAATTATGTTCCAGATATATGCTCATGCAATTTTTTTCCGGCTTTTATGCAAACAGTTCGTAGATATATCTAGAAGGCCTAAACATTTGTATGAGCATCCGCTCGATAGCAGGTCCTAAAAGCACAATAGTCGATTTATGAGCTGGTTTTGTGCATATAACTATTTGCGTCAAGACTACTCGTATGAGATCCATTAAGGAATTTATATTTTAAATAATTTCAATGCACTAAATCTTGCATTCAGACGCGATAAAGATGGGCTGGCAACTTGTCGTAATTTTATCGACATCCGCCGCAGTTTGCAGGCTGATAATAGTGAGGGCTCACTTGACGCGACCGATGGAAAGTCACTTTTTTTTATCAGAGACTAAAAAGTTACTCACATAGGTAGAGTTTTTTAAAGCACTAGTGTTTGATAAAGATCATAGTTAATGGAGATGAAAAGTAGATAGGCTTATAGAATGAGTGTTCTAGTTTTAGGAAAGACAGTTTTTCTGGCTTTATTGAGCTTCTGTTCCCCGCAGTAAGTGTAAACAAACAAGGGAAAACTTAGGCCGTTACAGCAAACTAACCGTAAACTAACCGTAAACTGGAGGTCGATCGGTAAAAAAATGTGGTAAGAAAGCGTCTGCCCTGAAAGGTAATCAGGAAAATGAATGCCCATATTGATTTTAAGGTCGCTGCAGTGTTGCCGGCTGGGGGTGTTGGTCAGAGAACTGGTTTAGAAGTGCCCAAACAAGTGAGTTATATCCATCATAATCTAATGCTTCTCCACTACTTACCTACTCTACTTATTTCGAGTCACATTCGTGCATTGAAGACAAAGTTGTAAAATTTAGTCCACAGCATAGGCATGGTAGAAGAATTAAGCAAAAAAAATTACTAGGAAAGGGGATGCAAAAGCAAGACATTGCCTTTGAGCCCCATTGGAAATAGGGCACTTACGCCTGAGATCTCTAGTGTGGATCGGAGAACTTTTAAGTGTGAAGTGTAGAAAATCGCTAAATCTACTCTGTAAGAGGACATTTTGAACGTTGATGATTTGGCATCTTTTCGTAGCCTCAAACAAAGTAATTATAAATCAACAATTTTATAGCAGGCAATGTAATCAGGATTTAGCACGCCCAGCTTGCAAAGGGGCGTTTCAAAAACTCTAGAGAGTGTAATTAATCAATATTTTAGAGGGCAAGCACGTAGATCTTCGCTTTTCACTCACCCCACTGCATGACGACCCCACTATTTACCAGTAAGAATTATGCTAAATTATTGATAGTTCTTCTTTTTATTATAGTTTGCCAAAGTTGGTGGAAAACCCCTCATTTGTTATGCATTAGACACATTTCAAAGGCATGTCTCATTTCATCTAAATTTACCTTAAGAATGCTTATATGTAATGCTTGGAATTACTGGCTTAGTGTTTGTTTTGTTTTAAATGTCATTTTTGTGTAGTTTTATTTCCCATAACAATATCTGCTATCACCACTGTTCTAATTCGGTGTATTGAGCTGTATATTATTGAAGTCTTGGAACAGCTCTTATCAAAATATCTACATTTTATCTGTTACACAGTTGTGTACTTTGAATAACATCCAGTGTCTTTATCTTTCTTCAGCATTCCTTGGATCTCTATTGTTTCCATTCCAGTAGCTGCAGCATGGAGAGTTTTTATGGAAAATGTGAGCTTTCTTAATGTTCTGTAGTGTACTTCTTCACAATATACCTTGATAAATCTTACATCATATATATCTTGAGATAGCCTCTATAAATGACTTATTTGCAGTGCTATAAGTACCCTGCTGAAAGATGCTTTGAATTATTTTATTTCTGTCAAATTTGGATTTGGACTTCTACATTAATATTCTCCTGCTCTATTTCTCCTGAGTATAAAGCATTGACTATAAAAGGTGGTAAGCTAGCAGACTGTGTGGCTAGCTAATATCCAAACAACCAGCCAATCAAATCATGATAGCTCAGATTAGTTAATTTCTGTTTTCTTTTAATGTGGCACCCATTTACTCCTGCCATCTCTCTTTATAGATCATTAAAAGTGAGGGTTATACAAAAGTCATTTTGTCTGATGGAAAAGATACAAGGTATGGGAATTGATGCAAGTTCTTGCTTTCTTGTGAAGATTAGTAGTTGCATATTTCAGGCCTTGATCACACATTCACACACCCACACATGTGCAAATCAAGTTGCATTTATGATTGATTGCAATCACAAATAGGTGTTATTGAACATTTTCTATTTATTTTATCAGTCTGCATATGTGAGATGCTAGTATGTTGACTAAAATCATCACTTTTTTCAAACTATCAGGTGCATTGTTTAGTCTGATGATCAAAAAATTACTTTTACATGAAGCTACAGTAGTTTACTCTTTGTTGCACCTTACAACTCTTTTCTTTGTTTCTTGATTTAAACTGAGTATGTGTATGTAAAGATTTTCTTAGCAGTGTGATCACATGCACAAAATCATTTCATGTACTAGTTGCTGCATGAGCAGTATTTTGCTCATGAAAGGGTTTAACAGAGGCAGAATGGCTAAGATTTTCAGCCCAGGCACAGTGTGACTAAACTGGCCCAAGAATTCTAGTAGAAAGCATAAATAGGTTGGCAGTGATTTTGAAGAAGGGGACAAATTTCTGAAAGATCCACAGTTTTAATTTCAGCTCTTTCAAGTTCTCCATATTCAGAAATTAATATTTTCTAAGTTTCATGCAGCTGGCTCCTTGGGCATTTGCCCCAATAGTACAGCTGGCCAGTCTATCCCTGAGGCCTGGTATTTTGGCATAGTATTAGGATATTGGCACTGGTATATATTTGGTGAATAGCTGCCCCAAAGCTACCTTACATCATTGATTTGTTATGATTTGCTAAAGAATAGATAGCTAGCTAGTTGTATATTTAATAAACTTATTGATATATTAGCTAAATAGTTTTAATATAGCAGACTATTTACTGCTTGTGAATTTCCCTACAAACTAACTACAGTGCTTTCAACTGTATTGTATTTTGCATAATGATTTTCTGTTGTTGTGGCTTTACATTGTTATTTGTTAGCTTGTGATTTGTTGTTTTCCCATCTGCATTCTTGATTCTTCAAATCAATGTCCATCATCTTTGCTATTTTCTACAACTGTCATTTTCAGGCACCAGAGTATTTATGAGGGGATAAAGTCTTTAAGTAAATCAAAGCCAGATGTGGTAGGTAAACAATGATCTCACTCTTTTACTAATCATCAGAATTTTTGTCTCAAGTATTGAAGATTGTTTTTAAAGGAGTTTATTGGTGAAAATGAATTTTGTTTTGGCAAAATAAATCTTCTATGTGTGATACACTTCTTGGGGGGAGGAAATTGTCAAATCTTCATGCAAGAATTTCTTGCTATTTGTTGTTAATGGAGGCAATAGCTATTGATAAATTAGTCATAAAGTTTATAATGCTGAAAATAAAGTATATTTTATGTGAAACAAGTTTTCTAGCTACAACTGAGCATTTGATGCTTTTGACTTGGAGTATGAGAGTATAGTACAAGCATGAAGTGCAGAGACAAAATCATTGAAACCTGCCCTTGCTTTCTAGAGTTTATAGTATTTTTATGAGTCATGAAGTATTTTTGGAATTCTTGTTTCAGGTAATCATACAGGATGCTGTACGGCCATTGGTTGAGGAAGCAACCCTCTATTCAGTTGCCATTGCAGCTAGACAATTTGGGGTAAGCGATTTTGAAGACTTTTTAATATAAATTTGCATCCAGTCTTGTGTTTTTAGCCATTGAAAATTGATTAGTTGGTATTGTTTTGATGAAAGTAATTGAGTTATAAATGCAAAATTATCCCTCTCCATGTACCAATTGTTAACTTTAGATGTGTTTTGTAGGCAAGTGGTGCAGTAAGACCTCTTGTATCTACTATATTGATGGTCAATGAAAAAAGCATTCTACAGCATTCACTTGTAAGGTATTTGATTTTCAATATTAAATTTGAAGTTTCCTTAATTGGGTGTGTTTCTTGAAAAACCAACCAATTGGCCAAAATTGCATAAACTGTAGCCTTGTGTCCACCTTTTTAGCTGAATTGATTCAGATGCTTCCAGTATGACTTATAGAAGTGTAGTACTACTTATTTTTATGTCATTCAAAGTATTTTCCAACCATTATTTGGTATATTTACAATTATGTTGTGCTGAGATGTGACTAGGCCCATAAGCAATGTGAAGCAGGAAGGGCTTGTGTGCTCATTAATTCACTGAAGTTATATATAGAGGTGTTTTTACACAGTAGCTCCACTCACAGCATAATTGCCTTCTACTTCCATGTTATCTCAATCTAGTTCATTATCTACAACCCTGATATGACTGATATATTCTTTGTTAAAGCACTCATCCATTTTAAAAATACAGTTAGTACCAACCATGTCTTATTTTAAGCTTTGGCCAATGATATTGAATATGCAAAACAATACATTTTCATATGATTTATACCTATTAAGTTGTTTTACTGATTTTTAGCAAGAAGCATTTTTTAGTCATAATCCTCAAAAGGCTGATGATGTCTTGCCATATAATTTTTGCTAATGCCTTTTCATTCAGATCACAATGTAGAGCCAGTGAAATGCCACAAGCCTTTCAATATGACATCATAAAAACTGCTTATAGCAAGGTGAGTTGGTTACATATCTTTGGTATACTTCTGCTCTAATGAAAGTACAAACAACACATTCATCAGATAAGGCTGTGGGGTATGTAGTGTTAGCCTACAGGTTATTGACTCCTGTATGACTGCTATTGCAACTGTTGTGATAATGTGTATTTTTTGGCTATCTTGTCATAATTTTCATACCTTGCCAAATCATACCTTTCCCTTATACATCCAGAATGAATGTTGTTTCTTGTGAATTTGATGTCATAGGTGCATGAAGCAATTTAGGGGCTGTATTAAAAGATAGAAACTGAGATTTTTAGTTATTGAAAGTCAAGCATAGCTGCTTATTGTCAAGATACTGTTTATCTTAGTGTCAGTTGCATTTGAAGATAGCAAAACAAAACATTTTAAAAGAAAAGATTGAGTTTTGCAAGTACTATTCCAAAAACTATTTGTTTTCCCTACATGGCAAAAATAGGAGGTTAGCAGGTCACTTTCTTTAATTGTAACAGTAAGCCTCTTACTCTAAAATGCCATGGCTCAGTAAGATATGCTCCTTGGATGATTTCTCATTTAATTGAGAAAAGTTATTTTTTAAATCCAATTGAAATATGACAAGAGTGATTTGTAATTAATTGGTTGTTTCAGGCCACAGAGAATGATTTCTTGTATGGTACAGAGTGTTTACAATTAGCTTTAGAGTATACAGGGACAAAAGCAAAGTTGATAGAGGGACCTTCAAATCTATGGAAGGTTGGTATTGAAGTCCTTTCTTTTTTATTTGTTTAATATGTGATATAAAACGCTTTATGCCTTGGCCTTATTCTCAAATACTAGTAAGATGTAAGGTGGTTGCTGAACTTCATAACACTGCCAACGGTAGGTGATTTAAGGTTCTATAAGCTAGGTATTGTCATTCCTTTAATAGGAGCTTGAGCTCTTATAAAAATTGGCTTGGCACTTTTGACAGGTTTCCCTTATAAACAGTGATGGTAGTTTGAAAGATCAAGAATTTTCAATAGTAATCTTAAAATATAGTTAATAATTTTTTTAATTTAGACTGAAGACATGTCACAGCATAAAAGGATCAATGAGTCAGGGGTGGGCTAGAGGCTGTACCCCCCGTTGGAACATACTAGCCCCCCGTCGGAAGGTGAAAAACGATTTTTCGGAGATTTTTGGCATTTATAGTACCCTGAAAGCTGTATTTTAGCCCCCTCATAGAATTCCTGGGGCTACCCCTGAAATGAGTGTGCATCTGTATATAATGGTGTAGCCTCTAATTTTTCTCAGAGAGAAATTGGCGCAAGCATCATTTAATCCTTGATCGAAATTTCAGCTTATTTTCAACTGTTGCAATTTTTGCTAGTTCATTATACTTTATGAACAAGACAATGATTTTTTGCTGCTGTATATTTTGCAATCATTTCCTTTTAACTGTAACTTCAAGGCATCATGGTCCTCTTTATTCTCAGTGTTTTGCTTGTAGGTTACTTATCAGAGCGACCTTGATGCGTTAGAAAGAATTTTAAGTGGTAATTAGATGTTATAGAGTACTCATGTTCATTTATTACTCTAAAACTCATAATTAAGGGGGGCGTTAATAATTTTTAGCAAATTTGAAGACCCACGCTTCTTATTTTTACCCCCGTTTATTAATTTTAGCAATTTTTGAGTTGCTTCAAAGTTGCGTAGATCATTTTTCAAAACATGTGAATTCAGGGACTGCATTCAAACGCAGTTAATCATCCTGTTTTGCCGTTTATAGATGATTTTCGGCCTAGCACTTCATAGCAACAGACATGCCTAGACACTGTTTCCTGCATGTTTGAATGTACCACCCATCTTGTTTTGAACCCTCTTGATTATTAATTTTGGAAATTTGTTCAGCCCCTCTCGCTTATTCTCACCCCCTATTAAATTATGGGTTTTGGATTAGTATAGTATTTTACGTAGTTTATGAAATGCCCAGAATTCTAGAAGTTGATAATTATTAACTTCAAGAATTAATATGTGTTATTTGTTTGCTTATGTCAATTCAGTTTGATGGAGTCACAGCAATAGCGCTTGTATTGGAAGATTTATTTCGCAGACGTTTAGTTTCTGTTCTGGAGCTCTTTGATCCCTGGAGTAGCATTATGCGTTCTTTGCCAAATGCAAGTTTTTTCATAAGAAAAAAGTTTATAAGAAAATGAGGCTCAGATGGTCAAAATCCTAAGAAAATCTTAAGAAAATCACGAGGCTCAATTTCCAAAATTTTGTGTTTTTGTTGGCCAAAAATCGATATTTCGTCGTTATTTCATTCAAAGTGTTAAAGATGGAATTCGAATTCAAGTATACAATATTGATAACGAAAGTGTAACACATTTTAGTCAGTTTATTTCAGAAAAAGTTAAGAAAAATTTAAGAAAATCTCGGGTGCAATTTCGGGAAAAGTTAAGAAAATTGAAGCTCAGGAAAAATTATGGTTTTCTCATAAAAAATACATGTAAGAGAAAGTTATTATAGTTCATTTTAAAATATTTTGATAGTGCACATTTATAGCAATAATCTTCTTCCAAGTAACATCAAGCGTAGATACTCGATTTTACCTCCGTTTTCCCCAATTCCTTGGGGCTTGGAGGGTGCTTCTGGGAGGACTTTAAGTCTGGCACGAGCAGTTAGGACCGGATGCCCTTCCTGACGTCACAAATCACCTGCGTCGGGCCTTGAACCCAAGACCATGTTAGTCTGAGTCGAGTGCATTACCACTAACCCACGGCTGCTCAACAACAAGCGTAGATATTCTCCAAAAATATTTATTATTTGCCTACTTTCCTCGTTATTTTTCATCGAAATATGTACATATATCTGGAGAAAACTCTGAGAAAAGTACCTTGTGGGTTTTGAGCTACGCAGTGAATTTGCTGCTCGCACCTTTGAAAAATGCTAATTTACTGCTAGTGCATTTTGCTGTAAATACACTTTGGTATGAACGATTATCTCATAGATGCTGTTCAAAATACTTGCTAAACTGGTCTTGTTATACTGTTTTTTATTTTTAGTTTTCACGAATACCTCTCTTCCCAAGGCCCATCTTTGCTCATAAAAAGCATGTTTTTTTGATGAAAATAGCATTGCCCTGTTCTCTTTAAAAATATTCGGTAACTGCGTCATTGCTTTTGCTATGAGCTGCTTTAGCTTCTTTGAAAATGACTATTCATTTAAATAGCTGCTTTGTTTTTCATGAAATGTTATTTCTATTCTTGCTTGTATTTGTGATTCCATTTTCCTAATTCCTTAAATCTTTTAGAACGAGACAAGAAAGATTTATTGGTTTGCAATTGTACTGAGAGTCCTTCCAACTTTATCTCGAACATATTGGATAATTTGAAATCTGCATGTTGCAAGGTTTGTTGTGTAAAAATAAGGGTTATTTAAAGTCTATTGTATGGATGAGGCAAGTCTTCCTAGATATTTTTCATCTTTAGTATTGCCGTTATTTTGTATGTTCTGTCGAATTTCACTTTCTGTCTCTTTGAAGAAGATGAAGGGAAGCACAGCTTCTGTATAAATTTGAATATGAGTACGACGATAAACAAGTTAGCATTTCAGATTATCTTCTTTAAATCTTGTAATTTAACAATTCCATACAACCATTCCATTAGATGTTTATTGACTATATCCTATTCCACAAAGACACAGAATAGAGTTAGTGACAGGGAAACATGTCGACCCTGACCCATCATCAGTCAGAAATAAAAATCTGAATATCATATTTATTTGGAAGTATGTGGTCATATATTGTCAAGCTATATGAATTTGATTTAAAGAAGAAAATCTGAAATCCTAACTTTTTATTGTCGTACTCATATTCAAACTTTCTGTGTTCCTTCAAAGCATTTATGAGATAACTTGTTGTGCTGCTTGAGCAGTTGTTTAGTATGATGACAGTAAAATTGGTGACAGAATATTGGCTTTCTTTCCTTTCAGCCAAATATCAAAAAATATTTTTAGCTTTGCAGTTATCTTTTATGATTTTCTAGTAAAGTTGTAGATTATTTAAATTTTGTTTTCTTTCTATAATCCGAAATTCCTTGTGTTCTCATGAAGCTAGCAGATTCTCTTTGCATATTCAAATGTAGCTTGATGTTTTTTGAACATCTTGCTTCCGAAATGCCATAAAGTCGGATTTCCTAAATTGTTTTACTTAAGCTGGTCAAAAATGTAGCTGGCTTATGGATTAGTGAATCATGATTCATCCTCTGGAGTGCACATTTGACAAACATCTGCACTCAATGCTCTCTATGAAGACCCATTCTAAAAGTTATGAACTTGGAAGTCTCAAAGATATTGCATAATATTCTTAAATTGTTCTGCTAGTTTTACATTTTGTTTCAGGATTTTTCAGCAATAAACCATATGTATGAAGTTCTTTTGTTGTAGCTCCGTACGATCACCTCATTCCATAGTATATCATCTCTTCAACAGACGCATTTTGTCACGGTAAACTTTTTTGCAAAATTTCATCTTCAATTCCTCTAGTATTCCTTACCGCTTTTTAATTTCATTTGAGCAAACTTGATAGAATTGTCTCCGAAAAAAACAGTGCTTTTGAAAGCTTATTTTGCCGATGCAATCGACCTACCGAAAATTTAGACTGTGTCTATAATAATTAAAGTATACTTTTCGTTGCATATTATTGGAGTGACTTGATTAGTTAGTTCCAAACCCAGAATACTACCGATTTTGTTATATCTATATAATCTCGTGCTCTTACTTATACATATCTGTCATTACTATTCATCAAATGGCACGAGAAGAGCACAGATATCAGAGTTGGCAGTACCTGTGCATGTATGACAACATTACGATAATGGTTTAGCTAGACCAAGCTTTGCATGTGTGCCCTTTATTGATTGGAAAAGCTGATGAACCACATCGAACGGAGGACTCTCTTTTCAATGACGTCACCAAGTTAAGGTTTTTTCTTTACACCCCAAGCTACCATGTTTCTAAATTTTGAATTTTCTGGAATTGGAAATTTGTTGGAATAGGTAATTCTGCTGGCATAGAGACACAGGCATTTTTCTCTCTTGTTTTTCTGCTTTAGCTGTATAGGCCTCGTTTACTCAAGTTGTCTCAAAACGTTCACAATATGTCATGGAATAGTCTTCATGTTTATGTCTTGGTATGGTTATATCTTAATTACACGGTATGCCTTCTTGCATTCTGATTGTGTCGCAATAAAAAAACGGAAAAGAAATTAGAATGTTTTTCGTTGTGGCCCTTTTTCTGAAGCTCACTCATATTACAGCTGCGCTTTCCGATAAATATGACATAGACGAGTTTGAATGACTATGTAGACCATTGTGCTTTTGGAAGATTATGTTTGAAGAATTGAAGTTTTTATTCAGCTTGAGTGTGAGAACATCTATTTTGAACCCAGACAAGTATTAAGTATTTTTGAGCCCTACCAAGTAATCTCCAAATTTAAGGCCTGCTCGCGTGGAGTTGAGCCGATTCTTTATGCTGCATTATCCCGACGATATCTTACCAGCTGTCTAGTTCCCAGATTGATTTTCTTTGACCTGGTGGGCAAAAATGTATGAAAATACAGATAAAGTAAAAGAGAATTCTGCTCTGCAACCATGAAATTTACCCAAGTTTTTCTTGCTAGCTATTTGATTTTACATTTTCAATGAACCGTGTTTACTTCTGTTGTCACATCGTCGAATGATCCAATCAATGAAAGAGCGCACATTTTAAGCTTTGAGTACAAAAAAGTAAAGGTAGTCCCGTATACTATCGTACGTAGGGGAGTGCCTGTTAGAGAAGACACTTATGCTGAGCCATCGGCATATGAGGTAGGCTGGTCAGTTCTTTTCCTCGCCGCCTTTATCTTCCCAGTGTTGCCGCCAGGTACCCATTTGCTGCTGGGTGAACAGTGAGCGAGCGTTCAGTCAGGGCATCGAGTCGGGCTCGAACCTTAGACCTTCCGCACTGGAGACATGCGCTCTAACCACTATGCTACCTCACTCATCTAAGCTTTGAGTAGCTAGGGATACATTTAACTTAATGACCCAAGTGTAGAGAAAAAGCTGCATATCGAACATTCATTCAGTAAACAAATCAGCTACGAAGTTATAGCCAAATCGAAGATCAGTAATCACCGCTTTTTTACGATTGTAATTTTCGATGATGTTGCCTTTGGCCTAAGTCTGGGTCTTGACATACTACTCTTCAAACGCACTCGAATTGGCATATAAAGCAGAATTATTGAGCAATTTCTTCTCAAATTTATTTTTGTGTTCAGTTTTGGTATGAAAATTTTTAATGTTGCCATGTATTTCTCATAATGGTGTTGCATATTTCATTGCAGTCACAGAATAATAATGTAGACGATTTCATGCTTTCTATTTTTGTGCAACTTCCATGAACTAGGCTTAAAGTTTGCTTGGCATTACATGTTAGTCATCACCAGGCACTGTTCAAGGTGTTTTTGTTATTGTGGTTTCAGATTCACTATAGTGATATTGCTTCCCTCAAAATTTTACTTTACTTGATTTAATTTTTCTCTTCAGAATGAAGCGGCAAAAAAGACATCAAAAAGAATTGCTTTAGTTTTCATTGATGATTTTTCGGTGAGGCTAAAATCTTACAATGTTTGTATATGCTAGGTTGGATTTACGAAATTCGCTGCTTCGTTAATGTTTAGGATTTCTTTAGTATCTGCAAGCCATAATAAGCAGTAATTCACTGGTCCTATCGAGTTTGCTTTCATGTTATCTGATTGAAAATCATAAAAAATGGAAATGAAAACCCTACTATATGTATTATCAATTTTCGTGCACATGACTTTTAGTAATGTTGAAAGTTTCTTTTCTGAATATATTGATAATTTCAGTCAAAAATTTTGCAAGCTGTTGTAGAAACGTTGAAAATTATTTAGTCATTTCTGCATTCTCAAAATGCCAGTCAGTACATCTTAATTTGCATATTAAGAGAAATTTTTGTTCCAATGGCGGCAGAGACTTTAATATGCTTGCCAAGTCAAGTTAACAATGCCTCTTCTTATGGACAATTTAGGTAGAAACTAAATATTGAATTAGGTTATTAGGGATTGTTAAAAGCATTTTTGAAACTAGGATGCTCATCTTAGATACTTTTGTTTTCTATTTTTTTGTCATTGTAAGCATTGTTATTATTTTTGTCCTTTTTAAGTTATACCGCTACGAAGAGCCTTGTAGCAAAGAGGAGTGTGCTTTATACATACGTATAAACATATTTTGGAGGAACATATATTTTACTACTCGAAGTGCATATTTCTTGGCTCAGTCGATATGATAGAGAATTCAAGATTTATTTTGGGTACTCACTAAAGGGCTTGGGAAGCTCTTTCATGGGTGTCTGATATTGATTTTTTGCCCCTTGTTTTCATGATTTTTCGAACTCTTCATTTCACTCTTTAAAGGTTTTAGGGTGGTCTTTAATCTAGTTGAACTCAAGTGTTCAATCTCTTCCTTTTAAAACTCTGGTTTAAACTTGATCAACAGTACTTTAAATTAATACTTGTATGCTTATATTTGAGGATGGTTCAAATATAGCTCAGTTGAGGTCACTTTGCGAAGCAAACGAGCTGACTGTCGTTCTGCTTATTTGCAGTGCATCAGAAATTGTAGGTACAATAAAGGTGAGATCATTTTGTTTAAATACTTCCAACCTTTGAACTTGTTTATTAGAACCGCGAAATAGACAATTAATGAATACTAAAATTTAGAAAGAGTTATTATATTATATTTTCAAAAGCATTGATCAATTTTTAGAGGGACAATTGAACTCATTTTAAATGTTCACTATAAAATATAAATTTTATGATGCAGTGTTTATGTGTTGTACAGTTTTTAGTTAAAGTTGTTATGAGGTGTTTCTTCATAAACTGTATCTTTTCACCACTGTTGCGATGCAGATGTTGATTAGATAAGGAGTAGATGTAGAAAAATTCCTACCTTCATGCTGTGTTGTAGGAAATAAATGCTAATGAATATGGAACATCTTCATACTGGTCAGCCGTGTGAGATCATTTATACTGAGGTTTAGAATGCGAAAATGTTCAAACTTGTATTTTGAATAATCGTGGCTAGTGAGAGAAGTTCTCTGCACTGCCATTAGATCTTCAATTGGACTCTTTTCATAGTCCAGATTCCACACGATTAATGCATGATTCAGTGAACAACCCAGTAGAAATTTGCTCAGATTAGTCAGCCACATAATCTTATGGAAGTTTTGTTAGGTCTGTAGCAGAAATATCCTTCTACCTTCAGGTATCACTCTAGTATCAATCCACTGCCTCTTTTGGAAAATCTCTAACAGCAGAGGTCTACATATAAGAGATAGTTCTGTGCTTGAAATTTAAGAATTTGTTTTTATGATGGCAAAACCAATTTTTCTAAAGATTGTATAGCTTTTCCACGTACTGATGATAAACGATAGTTGTTAATATTGGTTATGAGTTTTATATAGTTTTTCAGTATTTCGTGGCAATATTGCTTGACACTGATTCTTGCTAGGAGTTTTTGAGGCAGTGCAGGGAAGATACTGCAATGAAGTCAACAATCAGTTGTGTGGTGTACTCAAAAAATAATGAAGTAAGTGATTATTAGTGTTTGTTAATCACAAGGAGAACATAAGTAGACATATTTGAGTATCTTCAATATCCCAATTCAGTAAGCAAACCCTTATAGTGTATCTACTATTCATTCTTATGTACTAATGTTTATTTATTAACATGTTAATGTGTGATTTTGTCACTTATTCAGAAATTCCTTTCCTCTATCGCCATACCTTCTAGTTATTGCATTTCTATGTGAAATTGTCCCAAAGTCCGGTCTGCCAACATTCCTTTATAAGCTTCATACCTAATTCAATTCAATTCAATTCAAATAATTGTCGTGTTTCAAATAATTGTTCAGTTCAATTCAATTCAAATAATTGCTGTTTTTTATTTTCTAGGTATCTCAGATGAAAGCAAACATAAGTAGAAAAATAACAGACCTTCTTAAATGTCTAATAGAATATGAATGCAAAAGCTTTCATGGCCAAATCTTTGAATTTTAAAGCAAAAAGATACGCATATTTGAATTTACATATTATCTGTATATGATGAATACTTGGTTCCAAAGTACATGGACGTCAAAAATATTTCAACTTTGTAGAACTTCAAGCATTTTTTTATGTTTTAGTAAATGAAAATATATAGGGAGTTCGGCGGGCTAGGTAAGGACATTGAATAGATTAATATGAAGGAAAGAAACGATTATTTTGGAAAACGGATAAACCTCTTTTTATTTGGCAACGTATTAACGTGTAGTTTTTCTTATATGCATAAGATTGAACGAAATTCAAACATTATTTTACAAGATAATGTCAAAGGTAGAATGAAGAAGAAAATAAAACACAAGAGTACAGAAAGGAGTTTAAGAAATTTTAATTCAGCTGAGAAACTCCAGTAACCTTTCGCAAGTCTAGTGAAATTATTTGTTGTCAACAGGAAGACTGTATGGAGCAATTAAAAGATTTTTATTAAGTGATATCTCAACTCTAGCATATTCAATACAAAGCCAGAGAGCCCCCAATCGTTTGAGTTGACAGGATTTTCTTAGCCTTCTTGTGTTCTTCCCTTGCCAAATTGTTATTTAGGCGACTCTGAGCGTTGAAGAATTTTCATTCGCAATAGCAATTTGCTAATATTGCAATTTTAGTCTTAAATTTACTAACGATTAGAAGTTTATATAACTACTCGAAATAATTTTTAACTCTTTTTATGAAGGATGAGAATATAACGTTTAAATAAAAAGTATGTTTTCAAATAAAATTTGAGTCATTTATTAATTTCAGTGTATCTCAAATATCCATTCTGCATTTGACAGTTTTTAAGCAATCGATTGAAACTGCTGAGGACCAGAGCGTCGAAACATGCTTTAATAAAAATGCCGTTACACAATAATCCCAGTGTGTTGAAGGAGTATAAAGGCTCATATGGAGTATACTATATACAATTTTAAAGTAAATAGTTTTGATCATGTATTCAAACTCCTTTCTTGCCGCAGCAACGTAGATAGCTTCACCATGATTGAAACAGTCTTTGAAAATGCTTTTATTTAGAAATAACATCCTACGTACTGGTGGTATAGACTCAAACAAAGAAGCAAAGATAGAAACGCTATTCAAATTTCGATATTATGCATCTCTCTGAACAATTATTACTTGTTTCTATTCAAAAACAATCATATTTTTTCCTAGACATCCGCTTGAAAACTATATTATACAATATTCTACACGTAAATAGTATTGGCAAAATAGTTGCAAACAAATTATGGTAAGTATGATGAAATAGCATGATAATTAAAGTGAAGTTTTCTTTCATATTGCAATGTAAATTGTTTCCCATTGAAACAACAAATATTCACAAACAACCGATTGGGCCAGGAGAATACTCTTGTACGTGTTTTTTTTTATATAAGAAACTGTCATTTTGCCTGAGCCTCAATTTTCTTAACTTTTCCCGAAATTGAGCCTGAGATTTTCTTAAATTGTTCTTAACATTTACTGAAATAAACTGGCTAAAATGGGTTACACTTTCGTTATCAATATGTTATACTTGAATTTGACTTCCATCTTTAAACATTTTGAATGCAATAATGACGAAATATAGATTTATGGCCAATTAAACACGAAATTTTGGAAATTGAGCCTCGCGATTTTCTTAAAATTTTCTTAGGATTTTGACCTTTTGAGCCTCATTTTCTTATAAACTTTTTTCTTATAAAAAAAGACGTGTATACTGGTGTAGCATATAACTAACTCCTTGGCATCAAAGCAAGTTTTATGGACTATAGGTAATGCTTTGGGGCAGACATAAATCATTAAGCCCAATTTCCCACAAACTCTGTGCTGTGGTAAGGTAGAAAGAAAAACTGCTCCGCACCAAAAATGCTAGGAAGCTGCAAATAAGATTGTCATTGCACTTGTAAATTCTCTTAATTTTTTGAAATGTTGACAAGCTATCCGATGATCAACCAAAATTCTATTTCTGCGAATTGGCCTTTCTAAATTTGCTTATATTGGCAAAATATTGATTTGCTATAATAAACATCATCCATAAACGACTCCGACCATGAATATGAAAGGAAAAACATAGCACGTGTGTTAGAATATTATGTTTAATACTTAGCAAACACTATAGCACCCGACTCTAAAAGCAACGGTAAAATCTGATGAGATTAATAAGTACCATTAACTTCTAAAGGCATTGCTAATTTTAAATGAAGCAAATCCTAGCCTAGAAAATCAAAATAGAATCTGCAACTGGAGATTTAATTTTGCAGTCACTGTTTATCTTCTGTAAGTTAACTGTGACAGACGCGCTTGAATTCTTTCAGTAAGCTCTCTGTTGTTAGCACATTTTGATAACAGAGCATTTAAATCATCGACACTTTTTACTTGGAATGCAGCCTCAGCTGCTTGATTCAGATCGCTGAAAGAAATGATTGATACAAATAAAGGATCTGAGGTATTATAATCTGACATCCGGGGTACATTAATATACATACGAAAATGGGTAAGTGAAGCCTTGTGGAAAATCGCATCTAGAAAGCCACCTCATTTCATAAGTCTGGTGGAAGTCTATTCTATCTTTGATGCAGAACATTTGGTTGAGGTTAAAATATACGATCGGTATTTTTATCAGTTTTTGCTCATCAGTCAAACAGTTGAAATAGATTCGCTTGGAGGGAAGCGTTATTTTCCAATAAATCGCAGAATGAAGACGACGAGAATAACAGACATGGTTGCATTATTGACTTTTCCAATTATGACAATCTCCAGAATTATTTAGACATTACCATGATATGCGAAATGTCCAGAAGCTTCGGACCCTAAACGAGTGATGCAAATAAAGAATCTCGGGTCCGAAAAGTCTGGACTTGTCGCATATCATGGTAATGTCTAACTAATTCTGGAAATGTCATAATTGGAAAAGTCAATAATGCAACCATATCTCTTATTTTCGTCGTCTTCATTCTGCAGACAAACAGTTGTGACGATTTTTCGAGTGGAAAGCCACAAAATGTAAGTTTTCTCAAAGCTGGATGTGCATACATTTTCCATTAAACTGCAATGATTTTAGAGCCTTTCAGCTATATTCATGATAAACACTGGTATTTAAAAAATGAGGAGCAAAAACTGATCGTGTATTTTAGCCTTTAGATTGTTGCAAGGAAGAAAAAATAGAACACAATTTAATGTAAGGAAACAGAAAAAGAGCTATGTAAGAAAATACCACTTTCAAAGTGAAAGGAAATACAAAAAGAAATATTTGATGGTTGAAAAGAGCAACATTGAATATCCGGAAAGAAGGACTATTACAGGCAATTACTGCTGTTAGTCCAGTTTAATTTTACAAAAATCCTAGATTTGGATGTTATCCATAATCATAATATTAGAATAGAAACGATGACATCTAGAAATTGTTTATGGCACCTAACAACAATTGGAAACAATAACCTGGAACAAAATTGCATACCCCATTTTGATATACAGTTTGATTCTCTTTTCAACAGGAACTTTTTGCATGTACTTTTCTGCTTCGCGCAAATTATGCCCATATGTTAGACACACCTCCACAAAAGGCTATAATGAAGATGCTCAGTGTACTACAATATGCAAAACCTTTAATATCATCACAAGCTGGGAAAATGCAAATATGGAAGAGGTACGCTTATTCATTTCTGGAATACACCCTCCCGGAGCTTAGTACGACCCATCCTCTGGTCAATAATTCCTCCCTTTGTTCAAAATTTGTCAATACAAAAGTCATATTGTACTAAGTGACATACATTACTATATACATACATATACATACAAAAATATACTCTCAGCTGCCAAATCTTTGTTAGTACTATTTACGACCAATTTTCATTGCAAAATAGCGTACTGCTGTATACATTTTAGCTGTATGCTTCATGACAACCTGCTTTTGTTCTTTCCGTCCTTGTACAAGCATTTAAAGCCTTTTCTAAAATTCCGACCCTCTCGTTTATTAAAGTTCGGAATATTTTCCGACCCCCTGTTAATTAGGGCCCCCCGTTTATTTGGCATTCGAGCGTACATACAAATATACATTACATGCACCCCTGATGACAGCATAAGGTAAAGGTAGTCCCGTATACTTTCGTACGTAGGGGAGTGCCTGTTAGAGAGGACACTTATCCTGAGCCATCGGCATGTGAGGTAGGGTGGCCAGTTCCTTTCCTCGCCGCTTTTATCTCCGCAGTGTTGCCACCGGGTGCCCATTCGCTGCTGTGTGAATAGTGAGCGAGCATTCAGTCAGGGCATTGAGTCGGAATCGAACCGTAGACTTTCCGTACGGGAAGTATGCGCTCTAACCACCACCTCGCCCGACTTTATAACTAAACATACGTTAATATACACATACAAACATACATTACATGCACCCAAAGAAGAACACCCACTTCCTTCCCTTTTGTGGATCTAATTTGGATTTCAAAATTTCCAAGCCCGTCCCCTGGTAAATAAACCTCCCTGATTAACTATCGCAAAGTTTTCAGCCCTTCCCCATCCTAACTATCGCAAAGTTTTCAGCCCTCCCCCACCCTAGCTATTGAGATCCTGAGAGTAATAACAGAGAATTAAAAGGCACATAAAAATCCAAATAAAAGAAATGAAAAATGGAAAAGGACAGCAAGGGAAATAGACGGGTACGCAAGCGAATGAAAGAACAAGTAAATCAAAGATCAAATAAACATACAAACGATTGGATAAACCAAAATGGATATTTTGTAATTAAATAGCTGTACTAATTAGCTCAGCTAATAAGAATATTTCATACCTCGTAGCCAATCGGCGACTTTTTGCTTTTGGAAAACTTCTCAAGTTCCACCCAATCTGATGCTGCTGCTAAGGCTTGCATTTTCTTCCACCAAAACCTAAAATGTAATAGGACGAAGAGCTACGAAAACAGTAATGGCAAATGATTGTTTAAAGGAACTTGATATAGTTTTTACTCATTATCAAAAAGAAAGAAGGATGCAGACAATTTTTGAGAAGGTAATAACAAGCTATAGTAGAACCGGTTGACATTGATGCCGACCATTTTTGAGAAGGTAATAACAAGTTATAGCAGAAAGCACATAAATGCAAGCCCCTGCATCATCAAACTGTGCACAGAGTGTTCTGCTAAAGATGAGAACTTTATCAAATATGACAGCACATGTATCCTAGGTATATATCTATGAATTCTTGCCTATAAAATACTGACTTCGAAAGATGAAAGACTAATTTCGAAAGAAGAAATTCATGCAAGGTACTGGAGAAGCTCGATAGAAATGAAAAAAATACAATTCAGTGGACACATAAACTCAACCTTGTGTCTGAAATGTTGAATTCTTTCCGTAAAGTCTCTGCCTGTTTTGGATATCCTTTGTATATAAGCTGAGAATAGAGAACAGCAACATTACTATAAACTATTTCTTGGAAAACTAAGCATACTTTGAGGGATGTCCAAATCCAGAAAAAACAATTTGTACTTAATGCAAAATAGACGCCAAAAAACCACTATCGCGGATTAAATAGATTACGCTCGCAACTAAATAAGTCTTTGCTTGCGAGCGTAATATAATGAATTTTAAAGTCCTTAAACAAACAAAGAAAGACTTTAAAATTCACTACAGTTCATCAAGTAATAATTTAATGAGTATAAGTCCACAAAAAGTACCTAGTTGAGGCAATCAGGGATGAGGGTGACTTTACGAAGCTAGAGATAAAGGATGTGGAATGCAAGCTCTTGATGATGAAAGCTGGGTTAAAATTAAAAAGTATTCATCTACAAACCTGATAAAGAGTATCGTACAAAGAAAGGTTCATATATTGTTCCCCAGGTTTCTGGAGCCGTTTTTGAAATTCAAGTAACTTCAGCTGATCTGCTGTCACCTAAAGAGATTAAACATCAGATTTTTAGTGTATGTCGTGACAGACACAAAATGAATAGCATTAGTCTAACCAACTATAGAAACACTTGATGGAGACAAATTAATTGTTCTACTACCAATTTCACGAAAATCCTATCGTCAAAGCTTCATTATTTATCTGGGACATATGTTGGAAGAAAATTCGTTTTGTCAAATCCACACTCATATGTTTTTTTACATGAGAAGGCTATGACATCTTGCAATTGAATCTTGCTGTTTTGAACTCCACTGACATAAACTAGCAAAAATTTGCTCTCAGGGGTGCTGCTTGTAACTTACGTTTACAAATTTACGTCTTACTGCAAAGGTATAGCGCAGAACTGCTCAGCCAGGTACTTAAACATTATGAGGAGGGTGACCAAACTACATTTTTGTTGATAAAGCAATCCTGCTACAAAACCTACCGTAACATAACGTTTTAACAAATAGAAATTTCGAAGCCTGGCATACCTTGTGATGCAAGCAGACGTCACAATTCTGCATAACTCACCTGCGCACCAAAAGTGAAAAGCTGCATTCCTTTGCTTTCATAATTCATTTTAGCTTTCTCTATTAACTTCATTCGTTCATTGAAATCACTTTCATCATAACTATACTGAATGTATGTATTTCCATTATCCCTAAATTGATCATCTTGAAAGAAGATTCTTGACAACACGTTTCGACTTTCTTCCTTTTCACGTGCCTTCTTCTGTAACTTCTCTTGGAGCTTGCATTTCTAATCACAAAAATAGAAAGTTAGACTATGACTACAAAATGCTATAATGGTGTGATAATTCAACGGTCTAATAAATTGGTAAAAATATTCACTACCTGCATCAAAGGGCATTAGTATCAAAGTGCCTAGTCACATATGAAATTTCTTAGAGCAGAGCGAATGATTGCAAAATAAATCCGTGCAGCTATTCCGTTATATAGCCGATTCATTTTACAGCAAGAATAGTCACAGAGCATAACAAAACAACTCATCGGGGGATCCAAATAGAATCGTTGATGATTTGGTGTTTTGGGGGATACATAGGTATGGTAGCGATTCCACAAAACTGTAAAAAAATCTCTAATTTATCAACGTACAAGAGACGGCATTAGTAAAATACAAATGAAACGCATACCTTAATTAAAAGGGATTGTGCCATTGGATAATTTCTTATTTTTCTTAGAAATTCGCTACGCTGGCTTTCACTTTTCTGATCAACTCGCTCAATTACCATATACACTGCAAAAGAAAACTGACGTCAGATAACAGTAGCTTGTAACTCTCAGCTTCAACCCAAAATTACTCTGTTTTGACACCTTCGAACTTAACTGTCATTAATTAGCTGACGTACGTCAGAAGTTCATTGTGCAAGATAATAGCAAAAAATTTACATGAATGAGCATGGCTGAAAGAATTAGGAATATGCAAGAATGATTTAGTTGGAGAAAATTTGCGTGAGATATCGTGGTGACTATCTCAATGCAAAATTACGTATTATTGCAAAAGGTATTTAATATTTCTCCAAATGACCTTGAAATGCTGAATAGGCTACAAAAAACGCTTCCTTCCAAATGAAGTTTACTTTCTACAAGACTACTTTCACTCTAGGAAGCCTCAAAGAGCTTCTCCCTTTCTCTAATGTACTACGACTTTTATAGGATAGTTGCAAATGCTATTTTCGTTATGTTTACATGCAAATTAACGGCCTGACAATACGGGGAAAAATCAAGTAGAAATGAAATGCATGCATTTCTTTTCCTAAGAAATAAACTTTCTGCCTTCAGCCTGGATGTTTCTTAATATTTCCTCAAAACCAGCCTTAAATTTTTCTTAATTGTCTCTTAAATTCTAAAGACTTCCAATAACAATAACAGCCCACATTGAGCAATTGTGATGCAAAGAAATAGGATGTTCAGGTTTTGTGAGGCATGTAATGAACATTTTCTCTATTTTGCTTCTAGTTTGATCAAAAATTTTCTTGTAAACAGTTTTTAAGTTATTGATTGAAACTCAGCCTACGTATGTTTCTTAACTGATTCTCAATTGTTCCCTAATTTCAGCCTCATGTTTCATATAGACAAGTTTCTCATAAGAAAAAGCATGTATAATCTATACTAACCTTGATCCATATCACCACTGTCTGAGGCTTTCTGCAATGCGAGGTCAAATTTCTCCATACGAAGGAGCAGAGGTACTTGGTTTGATGCTTTTGGTTCATAATCAAGGAGCTGAAAAGTGCAACAGAAAACAAGTGATGTGGAAAATATGACTCACAAAACTGTCATAAAACCATATATTGAGGTCTTTGCTGTCATTACTGCAAATACAGAAGCATTGGTTTACCTTCACTGCAAGAGACTTCTTTCCTTGATCCAAAGCTTTGTAGGCAATATCTATGTAGGAAATTCCTGGGGTATCTCCAAGTTTTGCAGCAATTTCTTTCGCGAGCAGCTCATCATCAATATTTGACTGCTGAACCTAACGAATGAAGAGGCAGTCTATAGAATTAATTAATGACGATGTCATAAAAATTCTATTTTTAGAATTTTCATACTTCGGCAAAAGGGAGGGAAAGTGCACCTCAAAATAGATATTTGTTGAGAATTTTAGAAGAATATTGTCAAAACAGGCTGAAATACGGCCATTTGACGATCGAAAACTTGCCATACACACCTCTGCATTCTTCTCCTGGTTCTAAACGTTTAGAACCAGACTGAAAATACAGTGATTTAATAGGAACCATATCAGTATTCAATTGTCTATATATGGGTCATTCTTTTTCAGATCGAGCTGAAATTTTGTCAATAATAGCTACTCCAAAGTACTTTTTCGGAATTTAAAGCCGAAGTCAAATTATTCTGAAGGTAGAGATTTTTTGTGACGTCACACTAATGAACTTTACTGATGATAGTGAAGTCCACAATGATCAGATGTTGACAAGATCTACCCTGTGCGAACCTTTCTTATGGTTTGTTATTGTTATAGAAGCAGATAAGTGAAAAGCCATATGAAGTTGAATATTTAATAGGAAGCCATGGGAAGAAATCTGTTCCAAAATTTCATTGATTTCTAGGAAAAATTCTGAAAAAGGTATCCTAGATTGAAGAGGTGTATGCATTTCACCACAGCCTTGCAATTCGTTTGGCGCGCGCAGGCGCGCAACCAGAAATTATCGAGGGCTGGGCTCCAATCCATGAAAATGGCAAATCAAAACCTTTTAAAAGAAGGTACGGCCTGTGAATATTGCCTTACAGAATCATAAGTGGAGAAAATACTGTGGGAGGTTTATTGATATCGTTGCTCTGAAGACCAGTGATTCTTATTGTTAATTCTTATCATGGCAGCTCATTCTTATCATGGCAGGGGAGGAAAAAGGGGACTGGGGGTGAAACCACAGGAAAATTTTCAGAATCATACCTTTTCATCTTGGGAAAAAGCCCTTTGTGATATAGAGAGGGCACTACAAAAAGGGCACTGTTGCTAATTTGCTGAAAAGGGTAGGGGTCTAGAACCCTAGGACCCCCCAATAGCGCGCCTGGTTAGAAAGACAGTGAAAAGAAGTGCTGAATTGTCAATTCAATATATTTAACACCCACTATACTGTACCTCTATAATACTGTGAATGGTGACTTGGTTTTCACCAGAGCAAAATTTGTTATTGTTGCATTGAATCAGCACAACATCTATTGACTATAAACATGAATCAGCAAAAAGGATTCCAAAAAAGTCAGAATACCTTATGGCACGCCCAATGAGCAAGTATACGACTCGCCCCATCTCTCTTTGGAATTCTTAGGTAATCACAAATCTTAATAGCCAGTAGGTAATGACGTCGAAGAACGAGCCTTGAAAAATCAATTGGTGATAGTTAAAAATGAAGAGCATTGCAGCGAACTGAATGGGATCAAAATTTGTAACATCACAACGAATACCTGCACAATCTAGATACATCAATGCAGTAGTTTGCCTTAACATACTTTGGACTTTCATGGAATACTTTCAAAGTTTGCTATTTACCATGTTTACAAAAAGGTAGATATCTACGTTAGCCATAAAATAAAAGAGAAGCTAGGCTCTAGGTAAAACAGCGTAGCACAACCTGCAATGTTTCTAGGAATTATGGCACAACACTGTACACATGCAGGTTTCCCATCATTATACCAGAATTCCTAGTCTGAGTACGTACCGGTCAATTAAAACTGGGAGAGAAAGTCGCTGAAGTCTGTTAACTTCGTTAAGGTTACTTCAAAAACATCACAAATCGGACGTGTCTCAAAAGCATTACTAGCAAAGCAACGCAAAGCAAAGCGTTGTAGGTAACTATATTCAATAACGCCTTTTGTCCCTCACAAACAAACCAGAATTAGTAGAGACAATTGAAGCAACCCCAAAACGATTTGAGACCTATGTGGCTCTTTCTAAGAAGCTGCAAAGTTTGCTTGTTTTATTGCTAATGTTAAAAAACAGTCATATTTCAAAGTGTTGCGTCAGCAATTCTATAATTGTCTTAGGATTGGGCTATTGTCTGCTTATTACAAGTCATAATTGGATAATGAGATATAATTCCCTTTTTTGCTGCAGAGAATAGTTTTTATATGAAACTGTATTTAGATGATCCAGGTCTTAAGTCATTTTGCGGTGGCTATAACTTGTAGCAAAAATCTCTATTAACAAGCATTGATAATCAATGATTTCGAAACGTTTCGAACTGCTTTTTCATGCTAATAACACTGGTGTATATCTCCTTGAAAAGGATACTCTTCAAATGTCAATGGTATTCCAACTTTGTAGTTCCTAACGTTGTTAAGCACCCTCACGGTCTGAGACATCTCTACATATGCTTGCGGTCTCATATCTTTCAAAAAGCTTTTCCCAAAAGAGGCAGCCTAGAGAAAAAATAACTAAAATTACAATCAGCTTAAAAACATTTGTAGGCATCTCCTTATAAGCGCTTTAGATATTTTAGGAGAGCATCACGCCAAAGAATCAACGATGCTATGAATACAAACAAATTTCATGATTCACAAACACTCGGGGCAAAAATCCATGTAGAGCAGTAGTTGCTCTTACATATAAAATAAATAACATTGGAAATTGCTAGAGTCATCCACTATTGATCCAATGACGAGCATATAAGATCCTACGACACCCGCTGAAGGTCATTATAACAATTTAGATATACAATTTATGACAAAAATGAAGACAAGACAGTGTCAATCAAACTTATTAAAATATCATTAGAAGGTAGAACTGGCGATGTGAATGGAAAATTTGAGCAATCCCAGGCTTTACGGTAATACTCTGAATGCACCCAATGCAGCGAAGAGGGGGGCTTAATGCAACCAATGCCACGTAGAGGGGGGGATAGAAATAGAGACCCTACACAATGTGACGAGATACACACTCAACTCATAGAGAGTAATGGACTTTAAAAGTAGAAAACTCGATGAAAATCTCTATAAACAAGGAAGCCTGATATTTGAGTGCTATACCTTCATTAATGCCCTCTGAGTTTTTGGCTCAAATTCGTGTCCTGCAGCCTTCATGCAGGCAGATACAGCTTCTTGCAAGTGATTCTTAATCGACCTCATGTAATCATCGACCCTCACTCTGAAATTCTGCAACATATTAATCAAAGGAAACAAGAATTGCAAATCAAGAGTTTGGTAGTTCCTGAGGATAAGGCCTAATCACAACCCACAGCGGGCAAGCTCTTGCAAAACAAAATGAAATTTACGATTCACAAAAAGATTTAAACGCTAAATTATCTAGTAAACTGAAAAAAGTATAGGAGCATAGGTAAAATAAAAAGTTGTATGTAAAACCGCAAAGAATGTTGAATTGGTACGACCGGTAGACAAACAGATAACTTAATGCATTGTTAACACACTCTCATTGAAGGTACACATCAAATTCCAATACACTAGTCTCTTTTTCCTACGCACTAACCTCATATTCAACTATGCACTAACAGAACATTCGACTACAAACTAACCTCATATTCAATGTTAGCATCATAAAGCATCGCGCCAGGCTTCATTGATCCAAGTTTGAAAACATCCTCCACTTCAGCTGTAAAAAGCAATAATTATAGTAGTTTAACCAGCACTCACCAAATTTCAACAAAGGTTTACTTTTGAGCAGAAAGTCCAAAGATAGTGAAGATAACGAACTGATCATACCTGGTACTTTTTGAAGAAATTGCTGCTTGTAATTATCAATGATCCTCAATCCATCCACTTCTTGCACCAAAATTGCGTTGGAATCAATATAATATCTTAAATTTAATCAAAGAATCCAAAATGAAACATAATAATATTGGAGGACGTTTTGTATAAGAAAAAGTTTACAAGAAAATAAAGCTCAAAAGGTCAAAATCTCAAGGAATCTTAGGAAAATCACAACGTTCAAGTACTAAGATTCTAAATTCAGGATTGCAAGCTTAACAAAGACATGGTAACACATTTTAGCCAGATTATTGCAGAAAAAGCTAAGAAAATTTTGAGAAAATCACAACGTTCAAGTACCAAAATTCTAAATTCAAGATTGTAAGATTAACAAAGACATGATAACACATTTTAGCTAGCTTATTAAAGAAAAAGCGAAGAAAATTTAGAGAAAACCACAACGTTGAGGTACCAAGATTCTAAATTCAAGATTGTAAGATTAACAAACACAGGGTAACACATTTTAGCAAGATTATTGCAGAAAAAGCTAAGGAAATCTTAAGTAAATCAAAACCTTAAAGATTCAAAATTCCTTTTTCTTCTTGTAAAAATCAATACTACCTCATTCTTAAATCCGAAATTTTGAAGATAGAATATGAATTCGTTATTGCAAGATTAACAAAGAAATGCTAACCCTTTTTCGCAAGTTTATTACAGAAAAAGTTAAGAATAGACTAAGAAAATTTCAGGCTCAAGTTCAAGAAAATTTATGAAAACTGAGGATCAGGCAAACAAATTGCTTTCTGCATAAAAAACGTATATACAAGTAGAATATTAAACTAGCAAATGTAAAAAATTAAGCTGGTTCAAGGAGCTTTGTGGGAATTAAGTTGAAGAAGTTATAAGAAATATTAGCCATGTATTTAAATACTGAGAAAAAAAGGCTAATCAAGGAGGTTTCCTATACTAACTGATTAACTGGAAAACATTGCTAAATAAGAAACAGTTCTGGGTGTTTTACTTCAGGCAAACGAGACTAGAAGAAACATGGCAACAATCAATACACATGTTTTTTAAAAGAAACCTATCTTAAGGCCTAGTACTAAAAGTTTCTTAACTATTGGCCACATTTTAGTTCTAAAAGATTCTTAAACGTTTCTTAATTTAACGAACTAAATTGCAGTTAAAACAGAAACAGAATATGAATGTAGCAAACTGATATTATTATAACAAACAAAGTGCAGCATTGCGAGTTAAATTCTAAAGCAATGGCAAGTTCGCATTGTTTTGGTTCAGCTTTAAGTTGAGCCAGGTGACGGTTTCAAGGTGTTATTTGCCTAAAGTGTCTTAGCTCTTTCCTTGCAGATCTAAAAGTTCTTAAGTTCGAAGGAGTTTAGTACACAGCTGCTTATAAACTGGCTTTTTATGAAAAAACTGTGTATATCGTAATGATACCTATCAGTTTCTCGAGTGGGTCCAATCATAAGCAAATAGCTTTCCCAGTATCCAACAACAGCTCCTGAGCCACACCTGTAAACAGGCACATACATGGATTTAGAGGAAGGTAAATATTGTCTTGTCCTCTAAAATAATCTTTTCACTTGCATTTCCAATCCAAAACATAACTCATATTTCTACTTGTTATCAAACATTACAGGAACTATGATAACAAATAAAAATCAAAGTTCATCTTGTTTTTATCCTAATTGCTTCAAGAACAAAATATTTGATAACTGATAAGCAATCGCTACATGGAAGATAGCTGCACAAACAGGTTTTACAGTTTTGTCTTACAGTCACAAATTGATATCATCATCATCATCATCATATCTTATCGCGCCAATGGTTTATCCAAACTCGGGCTGTCTCGTTGCATTCTCGGAGATCTTGATCGGTGCAATGGGGACCCTGTGGGCATTCTGAGAGAATGTGGTTGATTGTTTGGTTGGGGTGGCCACACGTGCATTCGCTGGAAGGTGCGAGTTTCCAATTGTGCAGGGTACTGGCCGTCTTTCCTACTTTGGCTCTTGCTCTGTTGAGCGACACCTATTCTTTTCTTTGAAGATCTTGTCCCAATCGGTAATTCTTCAATTGGCGGCTGGATTGCCTCATCTGGGTAGGTTTCCAGTTCGTTCCAGGCTTTCAGACGCCAGAATGCTGATAAATTAGGGCCCAGACTTTCCACAGTCCTGAAGCTTTTCCTGGATTTAAGTCTGCTCTGGGGGTATTTGTGGTCGAAAAAATTGATATAAGAAAGAAACTATGATCGAGAAAAAGTATTTGTAGTGCTATTAAGCATTTGCAACTACAAACTTGACATCTAGCACTTGATATTAAACACTTAATATTTAGCATTATCTTGTTACTTACCACACAAGCTGCTTTGGACGAGCTTGCACTCGTGTGTCAAAGACGCAATACTCGTCCTGATAACAAAACGATAATGTTCACAAGGAAATGTACCATATGAAAATAAAAAGCTGGCTAATGCTATAGGTCTATGCCAAAGACAGCACAAACTTTTAAGCATAGTTTAAAACAACACTCTCTGGTTTCAAAAACTGCAGATTTCCCATAAGAGTTTTGAGATCTTTTGCATGTGCTATGAAACTCTATACTGTCTACATATCTAAGAAATACAACACGAGACATATCTTTAGAAATAAGTACAACACAAGATATATACTAAATAAATACAGCATAAGACATATCTAAATAAGTATAGGGGCATAGGTAAAATTACAAATTAAAACTGCCAAAAACATTTTAACATAGCAGGACTAATAAGGAATAATGCTAGCCTTCATTTGTAAAAAGAAAATACTACTAGTGACAAAACTATGGATCAAGAGTAAACTTTACCCTTAGATTTGAAGAGCCAATCCACAAAAGGCCAGTATCAGCAAGTATTGCAACATATTTTTGATTGAATGAGACTGCCATCTCAGTATAAGATGCTACCTCATGATACGATGGAAGGCTCTGCAAAAAATTTTCTCTATAAGAACTTGATTGACTATATATCATGGAATTGCAAGGCCCTACTTTTAAGATGATAAATTATCTGGTCTCATAATAATTGCAAATAAATTTTATAGTAAAAGGATAAAAACTTGATGTATACAAAATCCTAGGATCTGTGAAACTATTTTTACAAGCAAGAAAAATATTCTTATGCTTTTTCTTCTCCTATTGATCACTAGAATTACTTTGACTGTCCTTTAAAACAAGCAAATAAGAAAATACCAGCACATGAGAATATAGAAACAAATCTAGAAGATTAACAACCAATACACCAGTTTTGAGAATGTTTCAAAAACTCAAAGGAACCATCAACAACTGACATGCAAAGTACTCATGGCATCTTATGACATACTTCTTTATGTGTGATGGAAACCAAAATTGAGACAAGATTTAAAAATTGAAAGTCCACAGTTGAATGAAATTCACAACTAGCACCATAATGAGAGCTGAAAAAAATTTAGGCAATTGGCTTCAAAGCACACCTTTGCTTTTGATTGGAAAGCATCTAGCTCAAATAAACTGTTCTCTTTTGCCATTAATACTTTTGAACCCTGTTCATCTGGAGGTGATAACACAACCCAAGAACTGGGTGGGGCCTCAGCTAAAAAATTAATAGCAAACTCTGGTAAACAAATAAAATCTGCATATTATGAGACAATTAAGGTATGAAGTAATAACTGTTGTTGGAAAACAAAATAATCATGTAGATATTCCTTTAGCTCTGGCAAAAGGCTATACAAGAAAACAAACCTGTGTAGTAAACATGGTTGGAAATGAGTGCTGGGTTGCAAAAACTATATAAATGTGCAGGTCTAGATAAAATATTTATGTGCCTGGGAATCCTAGGTTAAATAGTCCATTGGTACTACAGAACTTTACTACAGCACAAAACAGCAGCAACATTTGCAACAAGAATGTTGCCGCTTTTTTGTGCTGTGGTAAAGAACCCTAGGTTGTGGAAAAATGTGCCTGACAAATTAAAAGAGTTTTCAAAAAATGACATATACTTCTACAGTTGAATTGCTTTGTATCAACACACAGCTGAAATGAAGCCTGAAGAGCTTGACTGTCTTCAGCCTATCTGGGCCTTCATTGATTCAAAAAAGGCTTTATTTTCTGGCAAAGAAATGATTGTCTATTTAATACGTGTTGCATCCATCACAATATCTGTTGAATCCATAATTGAATCATTTGTTTCTATTTATGAAAACAGAAACAAGAAGAAAAGATAATAACAGAGGAGTGTGCTCATCATGAAATGCTTATTGCAATCAATGGCCCAGAACTAGCCTATTGTGACAGTTTAGTTAAGGCCAGCAAGGCAAACTGCTAGAGGAGTTTATTGACAAACTCCCAAAGCAAAGCCCAGATTTTCCATTTATGGTGTCACAAAAATTAAACATATTTGCTACATGCTTGCTTATCTTGCTATATTAGGTTCAAATTGTTTGACAATTTATTACTTTTGAGATTTAAGAAAAAAGTATTTTCAAACTTAAAAGTTTTTCTTGTAACTAGACTTATATCAAAATATATTTCAAAACATGCCTGCTGATGCCTGGTGGCCACAAAATGTGCCTAGGAACCAAGTTCCCAGGTTTCCAGGATTTATTGAGGTCTGAATAGGTGCTATGTAGAAGACTGAGAGCACCTGAATACTTATAATATCCTGGTTGGCTGCCTTCTGTGAAGCTCCTGTTCTCAAAACTCTCATACTTTGTATTAGGATGTTTCTAGCATGGAAATTGCAAAAATATCCATTTTTCTTTATGTTTGGTAATCTTTGATGCTGAGATCTTGCACTGTATGTGCAGCTCCAAATAACTCAGAGATATTGCTCATGTACACACAAGCACTTGTCAAATTTGATGCATGTGCACAATTGTCTTAAGAGCATAGGCTGCAACCATTAAGATAGTATTACCCATACTGTCAACAGCCAACCACCAACAGTCATAAGGAATTAATTACCTGCTAGGTGATGCCTTTAACAGGGAGGGAGGTATTTGATCTACTGCAGTCTTGCTTGTTCATATGGGGTGGGTTATACTACAGAGTCTCAAAGGAGGGTCTCAAAAACAGCAATATTTGTGATATATAACACATAAATTGTCACTAACATCATTTAACATTTATACCACAACATACTGTTGATATTAGATGCAAATATTAAAAAAAGAACTAACTTACCAAATGGGCTCTGGAGTCGTTTCAGTTTCACATCTTCAGTGTTGTTTACAATGAAAAACTGGTATTCATTGTTAAGGGCACATATCCCAGTTCCAAAAGTACTTGCAAAAATGCAACAATCAATAATTTTTGATTTCTGTATCTCCTAGAAGGCAATGACATGATAATAAGTACACAGTATGCAGTGAATACCATGTACAAATCTAAAAAACAAAATGAAATATAAAGGAAACAAGAGCCAGCAGACTACTTTTGTAACCCTAACTATGAAATTATTTTACATAAAAAATACTGGAAACACCCAGAACTTCAACAGTAAATACTGTAACACAGTAAAGGAAATGTTTCAACTAAGAATGAATTAGAACAAGATTTATTGGTTCAAGTTTACAGATCTCAAAATTCACCATCAGCAAAGAGAGCTACAACATCAATCAAGTTATAATGTAATAAAACCTAACCATTGAAAGTGAGAACTGCTTTTTGAAAATACCAAACAGATCATATATGAATGCTTTGCCATCTTCAGATACACAGATCAGGTCCTCATTAACAGTAAATCCCATTTTCAGAAGCTTGCCTCCATCAAACTAAGAGACAAGAATATTGCAAGTCATGGCATCATATAATTGCTTATTTGAGTTATTAGTCCTGTAGAATATAAAGCAGAGAAAAAAAGATGGTGGAAAATAAAACCATCCCAAAATTGTTTGCTTCAAGATGGATACCTTGAGTATGGCAAATGAGCAACAAAACTTTTATGATTTAAAATTTCTGATCACAACTATAACAACAAGACTAAAACTTGTACAAGCACTTACACTAAAGCTTGAAATTTGCTTTCCTGATGAAGTAAAAATGTACACAGTCTGGCTACCAATTGAGGCATTCTGTCGTGTTATTGCTGAAAAACCCAATATCTACTTATAAGACAAAAAGCAATAAAAAGTGATAAATAAAAGTAAAAGAATGGATACTCGTACATAATATGAGAAGATATCTAACCAGAATCCCCAACAAAATTTTTTTTACCATACAATACAATGACATTTTATACTTCAAAAGATAGGAAAAGGGGTTCCTACAAAAAATTTGTTGGGGTAAAGGGGTTCATACAAAAACTGTGTTGGAGGTAAAGGGGTTCATACAAAAACTGGGTGCTAATACAGTTTTGTAACTACTCCATGTCTGCCATTATGAAATTGACCAAACATGGTTTGATAACACCCACACACACTCCATGATTAGCAATTGCCAACATGGTGGATATGGAAGCGGTACGAAACTGTACTAGTGCCCAAAAACTGCATTGGCAAAAGAACAAATTTGCTACTTTTGCTTGCAGAATGTCTTCATTATTTGAAAAACTTCTAGAAATAGCTTTGAGTGCAATAATCGAAGCCTTTAAGGTAAATCTATAAAACTGGCTAAGATCACGTGATCACAAATACCAACCAAGTGGGCCTCCAAATGTACCAGCAACAACATTGTAATTGGCCAAATCAACTTTATCCTGCCAAAGCATATCATATATATCAACAGTCCTAAAAGAGAAAAATGACAGAACTTTGCTGCACAAACCATCCATTAACTGATTCTCCTTATATTTCTAAATGGAAATTGTGAACTTTGAGGCTTTAGAACTCACTGCTCAACACGATTGACTTTCGAACTAAACAATATAACATGAAAGCTACCATGTAGACGGTTGAGCTTAGGATATTTCCCCCCAAATACTTATCTGTCGTGACATCAAGGTAGCTGCCAACCTGTAATAAACTTCGCCCAACGGGCTCCAGTTTGAAGTATCCGCCATGATTTTCTCTTCCTGTATTTTAAAGTTATGTTGCTGTTGTTGCTGGTGTCATTAGTTGGGGGCATTCAAAACATAGAGTTAATAGGATCCTATTTTCTCTATGATTCAAAAGTAGGTATGTGTGTTTAGGGGGGTGTCATGACTTAAAAAGTACGTTCGCTCAGGGGGGTGGGGCACCTTGAAAGCGTACAAAGGAGTGCAAGGGGGAGGAGGTTCAACAATTGAAAATAATTGAGCGTAAGTACTTTTTGAATAGCCCTTTTGTACAGTAAATCCCGAGATCTGTCATACTCGACTTCCTAGTAAGCCTTGACAAACATTCAAAGTTACAGCCAACAATCTTGACTTTTCACTCACGTATGTATGTATGAAATTACCGATCATTTTGGGGGGCTCAGCCCCCCAAATTCTTGTATTGGTTTATCTTTTCAAAGTGTATTGATCTTCCTTTCAAAGTGCTTTGCAATGCTATTGTCAATTTTGCGCTGCTACATGGTTATTGAGACATTTCTAATTGTTGGTTATATGATATCAGCATTAAACTAAATCATCATATCTGCACTTTGAGAAGATGGGCGTGGCTGAAGCTAGGCCACACAAAAATGCGGGCGTGGTTGCACCTAGAGCCCCGCTTGTTAAAATTCTTAGACATCACCACTGGGCTTACCCAGCCAGTTCGGCGTCATAGGCTGTTACTCTTATTGAAGGAATCCCAAGGAACACAAATAAAATTTCCATTAAGGGGTGCCTGCTGGATGAGACTGAGTCTCTTGATAATGGGTCGACTTATGTCCACCTAGCATAGGACAACTACAATCCATTCACGGATGTTGTGGAGTGATCTCAAAAGGAAAGGAATAATGGGGTTGCCATTCCAGAAATTTTTATCGAGCCACATCCATTATAACATCAAAGAGATGGCTATTTTAACTCATATCCTTCAAAATGATGCTCTTGATAAAATTGCCATTTAAGATGCAAACTTTTTGTAGTAGCAAAATTAGCAGTTAAAATGAATCAACTTAATGAGTATTAAGGTGATGATGCACAGTTCATTGAAAATAGCGATTTGTAGTTTCTCCTAAAACCCTTAAACCTTAAACACTTTTGTAGAAATATTCTAGTTTATCAGAATATTGTGACATGAAATGCCAGAATGTACGAATAACTGATATAAAGTAGACGAGAGTTTGACGCTATATATAAGTAATGCATTTAGATTTAGCTTCCTAGTGTAAATGCCGCCTTCCTAGCTCAGAATCAGATCGGAACCGATTTTATCAGTGTTCAGCAGTGACTGAGACCGAGTGTTGACATCATTCAAGGGTCTGACACTTCTACACCCCGTAGTTGGGACGCTGGGAAAGCCTGTTCCTTTGATCTCTCCTTAGGATTTTAACATGCAGTTCCATAACAAATTTGCAGCTTAAAAAATTTGTGCAGCTTTAGTGAAAGAACTGTGCAATGTAAAAGATTGTTTTTAGTGACACAAGGGTGTAAGAAAGTAAAACGCAGTAAGAATGGTAGATTTAGACATGAAATGATAGACGAAACACAACAAGAAATGGAATTGTTAGAGGTGGTAACATTTATCTACCCCTTTTCGTTATGTTATGAACTGAATTGCTATATCATGTGACCAGGAGCGTGCGCATGGATGAGACACGAGTTACGAGAAGACGAGTTATTGAGAGCATAGTTGAGAACGAAGAGCTTCGAGAACACGAGGAGAGAAGAGACATTTTCTGAGAGAAGAATATTAACATTGGACATTACGCTTCGAGGAAGCATTTGAGTTGAGAACACTTTGACTTTTTGTGTGTATGTTGTTGTTGTAATTTGCTTTTCTTTATTGATATATTACTACTCTCTTTGATTGCTACTCCCATTTCACTGCAAGTAATTGAATATCATACTACTTCAGTTCAACAGTGAACAATAGAAGACATAAAAAGCGATGGTATGAAATAAAGAAGAATCACATCTTGCTGCAGGTCCCTCACCTCCCCCCCTGCATTTTCTCATCGATACTGGATGAATTATAAAATCCATACTGGAGAGAATTGGGGGGACATATCCTCGTGGCATCGCCACTGTGTGAAGAGGTCTGGTAAGGAGCTTAGTTGCATGCCAACGTTAGAGTTGAGGAAAGAGAGTGCTGAGTAGAGAAGATAGATATAGGATGTGCTTTGATGGGGTGTTGTGTTTGTGAGACTGTTTAGAGAACTGGATCGCAGTGGAATCGATATATATATATATATATATATATATATATATATATATATATATATATATATATATATATATATATATATATATCTGTATATAGTATATTGGTTACTTTCTCATGTTAACTTCCGTGGCTTTGCAACAACTGCTTACTGGCCTCGATTATACTATAGAGAAATTACTAGTAAATCAAAACAGCATTCACAGTGACAGTTTTGGGAGTACCTACAATAGATCAAAGAGAAACTTTAACTCTAGCATTCATTGCTTTCAATGAGTCGAAGAGAAAAATAAGTCACACTGAATGACGCAAGTATTGTGCGTAAGAAGTTATATAATGAATCTCATTGCAAATGTTAGAAGTTGGCGTTACATATTTTTTTCATATGCAAGTATTCAAAATATAAACAACAATATCATAGGACTGTACGAACACAAAAGCGCTTTACCACACTACAAGGACGATGCCTCAGAGTGCAAGATGTCATGACAACTCCGTAGCCATTGAAATTTAGGACACGTAACTACAAGAAAATTAAATATACAGCTACGATAAACATACAAACACTAATTACTAAAAAGTGCTAAAAAAATTTTGGCGTTACATATAAATTACCGTTCGACAAAAATACATTTTGTAACGAACAAGGAACAACGGAGAAGTCAAAATACTAGCTACGAAAACAGTATTGGGTAAAATAATGAAAAGCATGGTGCAGCAAATGATTGTGATGCCATGGTAAACTTTCTGTTACTTTCTGTTACATATAAGCAGAGCTGACAATTCTTCTGTCAGTTCGACCCATTACAGCTTTGTTATATATTACATTTATTGCTATTAGTGGACAATGATCAATGATGGGGAAATGTTATGTCGATTATCGTAAAGCTTTATCATCTGCTTTATCTCCTCCATGAAATTCTGCTTATTTTCTGCCAATTCCCAAGAATTTATCTAAAACGAAACATGCTTGTCGCTCAAATACCACAGTGTTCTAAAATATCGGAATGAAAAACAAGTGATACATTACTTCCGGGACAGTGGCGTGCTAGGAGGTTTGCAGCCTTTATATCCAGTGGCGTAGAAGAGGGAGAGTTCGGGTGGCAGCCCCCTAGCTGCGTATTTACCTTAGAAATGAAGCACTAAATAGTTATCATTTTGTGCCAAACGTCTGCTTAAGACTTAAAAAGCTGTCTAGAAATTGCTACCTAACAAGTTAAATTTGACAAGACAATTATTTAAAGTACGTCGTTTATTGAGCAATATTCTCAGTTTCTTATATAATTAGATAGACCAACTTCTAAATTTCTTATAAAGCTGTAGTAGAGCCCCCTAGCTATCAATTTACTTCTACAATACTGTTTATATATAATGAGGTTCTATCAGATATAAGATATAATGAGGAAAACAAAATTTTTACCACAGTTGGTGCCACCCCATAGTTGATTGCAGTTACATTTGTATTTATTGACACCATTGACGCAACGCCCACGCTGACAAGGCGCACTTTGGCACTCATCTTTGTCTGTAAAATCAAATGATAGTCTAATTAGCCTTTTTCTAATCTAAAATTTCTTTCAATTAATAGATATTGGATTGTAACATTCATGGATGAAAGTACAGGGAGGTATGTTCGCCCTTTCGCAGGGCAAAAACTGAATTTCAACATTTCACACATATATCCTCGCGCTATTCTCGTTACAGAGTATTATTATGTATCAGTTTTGCTTTTGTACAAGCATGCAGTATTGATGTATTCCGCTAGATAGTAGAACCAAGTTTAGAAAACAAAGTTATCTACCAATGTTGCAGTTTCTTCCTTGCCAACCTGGACGACAAGTGCATTGGTAAGATCCAAGTGTATTTTGGCATGTTCCGCCATTATCACAAGGTTTGTTGGAGCATTCATCAACATCTAGAAACAACGGGATGTGCAGCCAGTTAAAAATTAACAGAGGCGTCGAAAAGACTTTCAATATGGAGGGCAGTGGTAATTTCTAAAAATTTTAACAAGGGGGACTCCAAGCACAATGACGCCCATAGTTTGGGTGTGGCCCAGCTACAACCACGCTCATATATTTTCAAAGATGGAAACGTGACAATTTAGTTTAATACTGATATAGTATAATCAACAATAAGAGATGCGTCAATAACGATATAGCAGTGCACAATTGATCATAACACTTTGGAAGCAAAGCCAACAAATTCCGAAAAGCTAAGCCAATGCAAGAATTCTAGGGGGGCTGAGCCCCCTAAAATGAGCATAAATTTTTAAAATGGAGTCTTCGCCCCCTCAGCCCCCTAGACATCAACCCTGGTGAAGGGGTCTGGTGACTTAAGTCGGGAGTAAGCTCAGGTTGCAAGAGTGAAACACACTATTTTGCACAAAATGTGTGGGTCAGTGTCCCCATGGACCCTCGTTTTGGGTGCCCCTGATTGAACCAAGATGATGTTTCAATAGAAGAGCATCAATTTTTTTATCACATTTCTTCTAATGGATGCCACAATCTAATAAACGCCGCCTCCAAAGAAACGCCGCACTTATAGCTAAACATTTGCAAAAACATTACCTTCTAAAGAACATCGCTTTTCAAGACCGACTAAACAAGAAATACAGAATAGCTTGCAGAGGTGTCCACAAGTAAAGAGAAGAATGTAAGCTGTTTGCAAAATGAGGAAGTCAGAAACCTCCATCTCGACGAAAGCCTATACGTTGGGCTCTAGAAGCGTGGAATGGGTTAAGAACTGGGATAATTATCAAATCTTTCAAAACATGTTGTTTAGCTTTAGCTTTGGACTGATCAGAGGATGGACAAATCAATTGTTCTAAAAAGGATCTATCATTTCGACTTGTATTGCTTTCTTGAAAAGGGCAACGGAGTCACCGGACGATAATGCCTTTCAAAATTTCAAATCTGAGGTCTGCAAAATATTTGAAAGTTGTTGCATCATTAACGAGTATTCTTGTGGAGACAGTGACAGACATTCTTCGCCATTTTTTATACGGTGAACAAATATTTTGTGCCCTTCAAAACAATCTTTCGCTACGTTTGTTTGGGAAAAAAGTTGCTCAGAGCTTCATTTTTCACTTTGTAATGAACGTCACCCTCTGATAAATGCCAAATCAAAAGCTTCGGTTTTTAAACGAACGCCGCAGAATTGATTACAGGAATTAGATGTGCCCATTTCTCTTATACATAGGCAAGTCTTTTCTAAAGTGTTAGCGGATGGCTGCATCACACTATTGAAAGAATTTAGTTCCTTTACGCAAATTGTCTCAATTAGCTATTTTTCTTTTTGAAAAAATATACGTGAATGACATGAGCTTCTGCCTATGGTGGTAAAAAAGTTGATACCGTCAGCACAGGTTTGCCCTTGATATCCCGCCTTACACCTGCATATGAAAGATCCATAAGTATTCTGGCATAGAGCTCCATTTTTGCACGGATTACTCAAACACTCGTTTGTATCTACAACAGAAAATATGTAAATATATATTCATATATAAAATATATATATATATATATATATATATATATATATATATATATATATACATATATGTATGTATGTATGTATGTATCCCAACGCTGTTGCACCGTAATAGAGAAAATTTCTTCCAGGGCAACTTCAAATTTTGTCTAGTAAAGGAAGGTTACCCAAGTGGTATTGTAGACAACGGAATCAAGAAGGCCAACAGAATACCTATGGAAGAACTACGCCAACCTAAACAAAATAGTAGTATAACTCAAACATTCGCTTTTGTAACAACATGTAATCCCCGCAATCCAGATATTTTTCAAGTTACTAGAAACACAACTTCACACCTCGATGCTAGTCCTAAAATGAAAAGAGCCAATGCAAATGTTGAGCTTATCAACAGCAAGCGTCAGCTCCCCAATATAAAACAAATGCTGTTTAGAGCCAATTTTACCTCCAATATTGCAACTTTGCAAAATCATGACGATAGAACTCTTTGAGTCACATAGCGCAACAACAAAATATGTGCCACTTGTCCTCTAATTTTCAAATGTAATGAGAATAGATTTACCGGTCAACAATTGGCTTTAAACTTCAATGACTCAACAATAGGTTTCAACAATAGGAACAATCAGTTCAGTGCAGTTGATTTCTTTAAAATTCCGCTAATACAGCACTACCAGCTCCACATACCAAAGTTAAATTCGAAATTAAATACAACATATAACAATAAAATACAAGACATAACGTTAAAAAGGTGAAGAGCAACACCGAGATTAGAGGAAATTCTCAAAGAAGGACTCCCTCAATAGGTAAGCTAATTGAGGAGGGAGTAACCCCTATCTAAAAAGAGTTGACTTATTCAGATGTTATCAATAGGTGCAGAAAGGCAGTGTTGTAAGAAAGGCCGTGTTATAAGAGACAATCCTCGGTATGCTCAACAAGTCCGAGCACTTGGAGTAACATTGCTAAGCACATTTATTTTATAAATTTCCATACATGGCAGAATGTTTTTAGGAAATTATGACAATATGACAATGCTTTATCTGAAAAAGGATTGATGAAATTGAAGATAATACCATCAGCACAGGTTTTTCCATGATATCCAGCCGCACACCTGCATATGAACGACCCAACAGTATTCTCGCATGTAGCTCGATTTTTACACGGACTATTCTCACATTCATTTATGTCTACAAAAATATTGGTAACTGCATGCAGAATATAGGCATTAAATACATTAAACTTGAGACTTAGAACTAAATGTTTAAGGACCTCCACAGATGACGAAATTTTGTTGTCGACAACTAAAATGAAAAGAGCCGATGCAAATGTTAAGCTTATCAACAGTAAGCGTCAGCTCCCTAACATAAAACAAATGCTGTCTAAAGCCAATTTTACCTCCAATATTGCAACTTTTAAAACCATGACGATAGAACTCTTTGAGTCACAAAATGCAACAACAAAAGATGTGCCACTTGTCCTCTAATTTTCGAATGTAATGAGAATAGATTTACCGGTCAACAATTGGCTTTAAACTACAATGACTTAACAATAGGTTTCAACAATAGGGACAATCAGTTCAGTGCAGTTGATTTCTCTAAAATTCTTTAAACTACCAGCTCTACATACCGAAGTTAAATTCGAAATGAAATACAACATATAACAATAAAAATACAAGACATAACATTAAAAAAGGGTGAAGAGCAACAACGAGATTAGAGGAAGTTCTTAAAGAGGGACTCCCTCAATAGGTAAGCTAATCAAGGAGGGAGTACCCCATATTTAAAAATAGTTGACTTATTCAGATGTTATCAATAGGTGCAGAAAGACAGTGTATAAGAAAGGCCGTGTTATAAGAGACAATCCTCTGTATGCTCCATTCCATTTCCTACCGCTATTTTCACGGACATTACTCTCAGGAAATCAAGAATATTATTCCTGATCCAGTGAGATGTGTTCGAACCACCAGACGCTCTACCTATTCACACTCTTTCCAAGTTACACTACCTAATCCACGAACTCTATCTCACAAATCATCTTTCATTCCTAGAACTCTCAACTGTGGAACTCATTGCCACCCACTACTTTCTCCGAATCCTACAATTTGTCATCTTTTAAATCTAACATCAACAAACTTGATCTTGTCTCCATTTTTTCCACTTAAACTTCCCCTCATTTTCTCAGTTATTCCTTTGTCGGGGCTTTGTTATAGGCCCTACGGCCTTTCCCCGACATTACTTACTAAAAAAAATACCCAACAAGTCCGAGCACTTGGAGTAACATTGCTAAGCACATTTACTTTATAAATTTCCATACATGGCAGAATGTTTTTAGGAAATTATGACAATATGACAATGCTTTATCTGAAAAAGAATTGATGAAATTGAAGATAATACCATCAGCACAGGTTTTTCCATGATATCCAGCCTCACACCTGCATGTGAACGATCCAACAGTATTCTCGCATGTAGCTCCATTTTTACACGGATTATCCAGGCATTCATTTACGTCTACAAAAATATTGGTAACTGCATGCAGAATATAGGCATTAAATACACTAAACTTGAGACTTAAAACTAAATGTTTAAGGGCCTCCACAGATGAGGAAATCTTGTTGTCGACAACTAAATGTAGTCGACAATTAAATGTTGTCGATAAGTAAAAACATCGTCTGTGATGTGAGTTTGTCTACTATTTGTAAGTTGTCGACTACTAAGCAGTTTCACTTCTTGAAAGAGGAAACTCCTTTGTAGTCGACAACCTACAAATTCAACGAATAGTAGACAACTCACCCCACAGACGATGTTTTTACTTATCGGCAACATTTAGTTGTTGACAACAAAATTTCCTCGTCTGTGGAGGCCCTAAGAGATATGTTGTAGGCCAAAGAAAGAGCCAGGCAAAATAGCGTTCAGCTAGGAATTAACTTTCACAGCCCTGGCATCTGTAAAGCCACTTCTCTAGTTTCCGCCAGCTAAAAAGCTGTAAGAGTCAGGGGCGGATCCAAGTGGGGGGGGGGAGGGCGGAGGGCCATCGTCCTACCAAACGGCAACATTTCCTATTGCAAACAATAGTGTTAAGAAACTTCTTGAAGAGCAGCCGTGGCCTAGCGGTAATGCACTCGACTAAGACCAACATGGCTCTGGGTTCGAGGCCCACCGCATGCCATTGGTGACGTCAGGAAGGGCATCCGGTCCTAAATGCTCGCGCCAGAACTAAAGTTCTCTCAGAGGCACCCTCCAAGCCCCAAGGAATTTGGGGGAAACGGAGGTAAAATCGAGTAAAAGTGTTAAGAAACTTCTTGTATGAATAGACAATAAAATGAATCAGATGGCCCCACAAAGTCCAGCTCTGGATTCGCCCCTGATAAGATTACATCTTCACAAAATACGGCAGATAATACTCGAAGAGTAAACATGTAACATAAAGATATAGGACATACCTTCCTCGCAACGAGCTCCTAAGAATCCTTGTCTACAGTTGCAAGTGTACTTTCCAATTTCATTAATACAGCTACCATTATGATGGCAAGGACTGCTGAGACATTCATCAATTTCTTTGAATACAATAAGCAGCTTTGTAGTGAGGATATATTAATATTTTGAGTAACAAGCTCACTATTAAATTTAAACGCCTCGACATTTCTAGGTTTCTTGAATGCAATGATTTCCCTAATTACTTACCGAGCTATCAAGGCAACAGAAGTTGTTTCCAAAACATAAATGGCTGAATTTCATGCATTTTTGGACGAAGATATTTTTAACAGTAGTTTTATTGATAACGTTAACAGTATTTTCATTATTTAATGTCATTGTTTTCGTCAAGTTACTACTCTATCTGGCAGTAGCCTTGCAACGCCTTATTATGTCGGCCACAAAAGAATTCTTCTTATTCAAGAACTGCGATTGGTCCAAGCTGAGTTCTTTGCTACCCAATGGGGTGAGTAGCCAAGCGGCCCAGCCTTAACTGAAGTTAAGCATGGCTGTGTACGATCAGAAACTGGATGGGCGACCTCCAGATGAACGATCAAGGCAGCTTACTCCGCCATCCTTCGGAAGGGACATTAAACTAGGGGTCCCATACCTGGATTCGGCATGCATAGTAGGCTTAAATTAGCTGAATAGGCTAGATATAACAGCCTACTCAAAATAAAGTAAACAATAACAACAACAGACTTCAGCCAGATTGTCCAAAAAATGACTTTGCTCCATTCAAAACAACTGTAGATAGTGATTTATTTGTCTAAAATCCAACAATATGACTGCTTTTTGCTTCTCCTTGTTTTGGCTGCGCGAGACTGATAGACATTTAATGTTCATCAATCTTGCACAGTGCACTGATGGAAGTTGTACCGCTATGCTTCGTTAAAAGCCCTCGGCTTGTACTAAATTTTTCAACTTTTTAAGGGCGTTTATTACACTCTTGAGCATTGGAAATGACTGATTTGGCACTTGGATGGAACCTGTAATTGCTGAAAAGGGTGTCACAGGGTGTGGCCTTCAGAATGTATATCGCTACCACTAAACAACAGACTTTCACTCTTTTGGAACTCAGTTAGATTTTAGGCTGCATCCACCCCTAAAAATTTACCATGCCCCATAGTGACTACAGAAGAGAACTCTTATAAAGATCTACGTTATTTGAGCTTAATTCAGCTGGTATTTATCTTCAAAGTCTTACCCGTCTCACAAGATTTTCCAGTGTATGCAATCGTGCAGTTACAGCTGTAGTCAGCAACTTGATCGTGGCATTTTCCACCATGCAGGCATGGGAGGCTGTCACATTCATTTATGTCTATCAAGAAATACACTCAAGACTATGTCACCCTGTTTCCAAACAAAGGCGTCTATGAAATATACTCATCAGCAAAAAAGCTATGAACAACGTAAACTCTACAAGAATCATTAATGATATGCTGCAGCCAGGGTCGCATACGTGGGAGGCATTCAAATGGTTGGGGGGCACACGCATTCAGAGGCATTATCACAGCATTCTACCGTATTTCATGATTTTAATCCATGTAAACTGAGAAGCATTAAGGCGTTTTACTATTTGGTACTAGAAGTATACAAAGTATTATCCAAGTGATTATGCTTGTGATATAGCGCAATGTAAGTCTTTGCTCTTTACAACTGAAGAAAACGTAGCCATTTAAAGTTCCAATTGGCAGTCATTGAAAGTGAGAAAGAAGAGTTTGAATGCTAAATTTGATTTCACATTACCGAATTGAATTTGAACTTTGACTGGCTTAGGAACATGAGGTGACTAATTTATTTACAACAAAAATTTAGTTCCATAGAAAGCAATATTGCTCAATTAAGCACTGTTTTTACCTTTCTCACACCTTCTTCCTGTATAGCCTGCCATACAATTGCATTTGTATCCAGAAAGGAGATCTATACAACTGCCTCCATTTAAGCAAGGTGCACTGTTGCACTCTTTAATGTCTGAAAGTAAACATTTCTCAAGTTCGTCAGGAGGAAATAGAGTTTTCCAGATTATAGAAAAAGTTTTCTGAGTCGTATCAAATATGAACTTCATTTGCACCTCAGAAAATTCTCTTCCATGTTGCATAACAATCAAGGATGCAAATGTGGGGACTGGAGAGGTGTCACACCCCCCAAAAATTTCAACACGGTCCCGTTCAGGCTCTGTAAGTATTGAATTTTTGTTTGTAACACCCAAAACCGTCAAAATTTCTATTGATGCCATGCTGCATTGCAGTAAGGCATATATTGGACGCATTTTCTGGGAAGGCTAAGTAAGGAACGTTGACCGGGTACAGGATCACTTCAATCCAATCAGCCCTGTTTTGCTTTAGCTGACAACTCCTTTTGTTTTAAACGTGCATACTTACTCTCATCTCCCTGTAATACGCAGAACTAAAGCGGCCCCAACAACTATTTAGCATAATCTGCCTGTTGGGATGTAAACTCAGTCCCTTGAACGCAGACCTACTTTCAAAAATTGCATTTGCTCCCATGATGAGAATATAATGATTTGGTTGAAATATCACTGTTACATGATTTGATTCGCAAGTTTTAGAGACTTGAAGACGCTTTAAACAAAGTTCTTAGGGAGTGGTCACAAAGCCATGGAAAATGCTACTATCTCTTTGTGGGGCTGCAATAAACATCAGGTTCGCTTTGTGGGGCTATTGAAATATTTAGCCAAATTTATTTCATAGCGTAAAACAATGGAAAAATATTTTCCATTTGATACAAGCAAATGCGGACAGAAGCTAGAGACTATAGTGAAGTTTTGTAGAGTTGCCATCTTTGCAAGCAATGTTGCAAATACACCAAAAGGTAATGAATGGCTGGCAAAAATTGGAGCTCTAAAATTAAAAACGTTAATAGCTTATGTTTTGAATAAGTAAGCTTTTTTGGGATTCCTGATTTTTTTACTGAGAATCTGTATACTAAAATTTTCTAAATGAGGCTTGTGCCTTGCATTATTTTCAACTTATTCTTAAATCTCAACGCAGTTGAGCCTCATTATTTTTATTAACTGTATTCTTAAAACAGAAAAGAGTGAAATTAATGAAAAGAGTATAAACACTCAGCATGGCTTGAAAAATGTAGTACTGATGAAGGAAAAGAATAAATGGATTTTATTAAAGCACTCATAGTCTTCATGATGGTGGGTAATGATGACAATGATTCCCCTACTGCACCAAATGATATTTCGTCAGATAATTCCTACGTTTTATGGGGTTATGAAAAATATCCTGATTTTGTTGTTGGGCCACAGAAAATTAGACAAGAATCTATGATGGGCCATAAATTATTCTAAATAATTATTGGAAGATCATCCACCCCCGTATAGCGGATGCTTTATGACCACTCCGTTAATAGAGTTCATTAGAGATGGCATCATAAAAATATTTTTTTTAGAATTTTAATACTTTGACCGCACTGAGTGAGAGAGCACCATAAAATAGACATGTATTGACAGTTTAAGTGAGTATCGTCAAAATGGTATGAAATACAACCATTTGACGTTTACTACCATGAAATGCTACCCTCCGGGTTCTAAGCGCTTAGAACTAGCCTCAAAATGCAGTGATTTGTTAATAACTATGTCAGCATTCAATTGCCTATATCTCTGTCATTATTTTTCAGATCGAGCTGGGACTTGTTAATGTATGCTATTTCCCAGTGCTTTGCGAATTTAAAGTTAAAATTAAAATATTCTAAAAATAGAATTCTCATGACGTCATAGTAATGATCTCAATGTAGTTCTGTGCAGAGCTTTCTCTATCTGAGAGTCTTTCAATTATTTTTTCGATCACGTGTATGATAAGTATAGTAACATTAGGCAATTAGCAAAGCTTAGAGCTGAAGTTCAGTTTAGAAATGCAATCATGCTTTATCATGTTATCTGTAAAAACTCAAAAGTCTTGCAAAAATTTGTCTGGAGAAAAGCAGCACTTACTATACAATGCGAAAAAGCTAGGTATATGCAACAAAGGTTTATGTAAAACAGTGATATATAATAAAAAGCTATTTTCTTTGTCATAAATACAACCTCTGCCCTTTCTTTTGTCACAATGGAAGTTATAGTCCAGATCGTTACAATAAAGGCATTCGTAAAATGGCGCCTCACACTTATCTTTGCAAAGAATATCAGGACCACAGGGATCCAATGACTTGCAAACAGGGCCAACCTATGTAAGAAAGGCATCATTTAGAAATTCATTTTTGCAGTAGAAAGGATTGCTAGAAGCATCTACTTGCTCTCTAAACATTTTTTAGCATTTTCGGCTTCTGAATTATCCCCACAATTTACCATAAGATGTCTTTTAACTTCGCTATTTCGTAACTCTTGCTGCTTAAAATGTTGGCCAACAATTGTAAATCACAACTGCTTATGGTATGAAGCAAGTGGAAGTCATAAGGAATTGAGGGAATTCTCAATGTATCACAACTGCTTATGCTTTGAAGCAAGTGAAAGTCATAAGAAATTGAGGGACTTCTCAAAGTATCTCAAGACAAATAAGAAATTGAAAGTCTTATTGATGCATGGCTTCTTCTTTAGATAGCCAACTTTTTAGTTCAATACCTTATTTGAAGAATAATCAGTAGATTTGTATATCCATCCTTCCTCGTGGACCAGAGCCACTTTGTTGTCTTCATAAGATTTATTATTAATTTCGCAGAGCTTCTTCTCACGCTGTATATTGTATGATCGACAGCTATGGTTCTCAACACACTTAGCCATGCATTGTACATCATTTGTATTTGAGAAAGCATGGATTGAATGGCCTTTTAATTTATAACCGTACTTCAGGATGGAGAAGTCTGCTATTGTACTGCAGGGAAGTCGAAGTATTGTACATCTTGATCTTGTTGACAGCCATAGAATAATCAAGAGACTAAAATGATGAAATTAACCACGATGTAGTGCACTTAAAGGCTTTTTTTAAAATGCAGTTCTGCACAAAATGTGAAGCTCTGAAAAAATTTGGGTAGCTACAGCTGTACAGCTAAAATTATTATGTAACAACCAAAGCATGTAAAAAGTATCAGTAAAAATGGTATACTATGGTATGTGATGATAGGCGAAACAGACCTAGAAATGGAATTTTGAAAGATAGTAGTGTTTATCTACCCTTATTCATTAAAAAGCAGGCTGTTCAATCCCATCTGCAACCAAGGTTTAATTCTTCAACACAGCATGCCTGGCAAGGGTGGAACTCCTGGGGGAATGGGCGGGTAAGGTACCCCCAATGATGCAAAATCAGTAATTTGTAAAACAGTTTCAAAATTTTCCCTTTCTTTTCATGGGGAAGACCCCCTACTCTTCTTTTCATGAGGATCTCTTTGCTATAGAGCTATAGTTTTCCTCATCTACCAACATTCAAAAGAGTTTCTCTTAGGACAACTGTAAGGTGGCATCTATGTTGGCTTTTAGTTTCTTTCAAGCACATCATGTAAGGCCTTGTTTCCCAACTTTTTTCTTGCTGTTCCCTCTTCGCCACAATACACTTAACACAATTGTTATGTATTTATAGGAAATTTTACTTTTTGGGGAGCTATTGTCCCCCCGATCCAAGACTGGACCCACCTCTGGACACATTCATTACTATCCAATTGTCTACGAAGCCGTTTTCAAACTATTGGCGAAACCTAAAAGTACATGTATGACGAAGCCGTTACGACAAGTATGTAACGTAATGTAATCAATTATTTATACACGAACAAACATAGCCCTTCAGCAACTAAAATATTACATATTCATATATACAATTTACATAATACATTAAGAAAGAAAAAATTAACAGGTATAATACTAATATTGCTGGTCTTCCAGGGGGTCGTGTTTTCAGTTATTATTTCTGATCAGCCAATAGATGTGCTTTCAATTTCTTTTTGAAGCATTTGAGAGTTGAGGCCTCTCGTATATCAGCAGCATATCATTCCATAATTTTAAAGCCGAGTATTTAAAACCATTTTTTGCTCGTTCCGTATTTAGTCTTGAGATTTGAAGATCATGGTAATTCCTTGTTTCATATTTTGAATGGACTGATCTTAACTCAAATTTATCCCAACCGTTTCAGGATGAGCCAGGGAGGACTTGGGGAAGGTATAGCTACAAGACCGTAGACAGTTGAACTTGAATGAGGGGAGGGGCACAGATGTATAAGTCGAGTTAAGAGCCGGGAGCGTTTATATGTTACATATCTGCTTCAATAGGTAACAACGTATTTGCCAAAATAGCCCTGTTTGATAGGCATACTGTTGAAAAATAGGGTTCTCGGAGCTTGCCCTCAGAATAATTTTTAGAGGCAACGCCCTCAAGAACATCGGAAAGCGCCCTTTTTGCAAAGTAAAGTATAGTTTTATTCATAACACTGGCCTGCGTTTAAAAACTTTTTTAAAAGGTCAAAGGTTTTTCAACTGATTTTGGCATGTTTTATGCGCTGAATCCAAATATTCTATCCATTTTCTTTGGTCAGGTCAAGTTTTTGAGATATGTTTAATATACGTTTTGACCCTTGGATAGTACTCAGTTCATGAAAAAGAGAAATGTAGCTAGCCCAATCTCTGTTTTTTATATAGAAAACGAAATTGGAGCAGCCTCAAACTGAAGCTAAATCTGCATCTTTCTTTAATTTTAGGAAATTGAAAATTGTTTTGTTTACACCTAAGTTGTCATTTATTGTTTAGCAGAGCTTGACGGGAATTGCAAGATGCACATGCATTGATTTGCTATATGTTTTCAGAAGGTCATTCATTCAGATATTTGGCCTTTTCGGTACGCTATTTTGACTAAAATGATTCAATATATATTGCTTTGGTATTCGACCTAAGCAAGTACACCGTAAATATTTATGATTCAAAGGAACTGATGAAGTGGCAGTACTTGAGCGTAGTAGAACCGTAGTGGGTCAGAATTATCGCAAGGCAACTATCAACTTCCTGTTATTCGCATTTACTTGTTATTCTTAGATTTTGCTTGCCAAAAGGTGAGGATTAAATGGTCACATAGGTTTGTATTCAAATCAGTTGGTTTGAAGTTGAGATAGAGAAAGGACATAAGACGAATTCTGAGTTCCCAAGTATATTTTAGAATTAGAACAAATTGAGTCTGATTGCGATCGATAACAGAGCTGAACTCCAGTCCATGTGACTTGAATCTCAAGGTA
>WIPJ01000373.1:384432-410467 GCA_018155075.1 Cassiopea andromeda
AAGAATCATCCTGACAGGTTCTGCTATATATGTGGTAATGTGATTCTTCCTGGTCGTGTTGCTAAGATAACTGCTTTTGTGAAGAAGGCATATCATTGTTACTTTGGAGTTAAGCTTGGAGACCAGGACAAGGCATTTGCACCCCATGTTAGCTGCAAAACATGTGTTGAGAACTTGCGTGATTGGGAAAATGAAAAAAGGAAAATCATGCTATTCGCAGTTCCTATGGTGTGGATAGAGGGTAAAGCTCATGTGACAGACTGCTCTTTTTGCACGACCAATCTTCAAGGAGTCAATCACAAGAACAAGCATTGTGTTCAGTATCCTGATATTCCGTCTGCCATAAGACCAGTCCCTCATGGTCCTAGCCTACCTGTTCCTAAGCCAGATGTTGCAATCAAATCTAGCTCTGAATCAGAATCTGATAACACCTATGACAGAATAGAGGGTGTAGAATACTGGTCACAAGAGAATGACCGGCCAGTACCTCTAACACAAGCAGATCTCAATGACTTGACACGAGACCTAAACCTCTCCAAGGAATCGTCGCAGCTTCTCGGTTCCCGTCTTCGTGAGAAAAATTTGCTGGCACCTGACACAACATTTTACTGGTATCGAGAGCCTGAACGTTCTTCACAACCCAGAGAGACTTATCATTGGTTTTCTGTAACAACATTGCTGATTTGATGAAATCAATGGGCCATGACTATATTAATACGGAATGGAGGCTTTTCATTGATTCGTCCAGCAGAAGTCTCAAAGCAGTTCTCCTTCATAATGGAAATAAATACTCTTCTATTCCTATTGGTCATTCTGTGCAAATGAAAGAGATTCATGACAGCATGGATCAGTTACTTTTTGCCCTGAATTACCATGACCATGGTTGGTCGATCTGTGGAGACCTAAAGGTTGTTGGATTAGTTTTAGGACTACAGGGTGGTTATACAAAGTATCCATGCTTTCTGTGTTTGTGGGATAGTCGGGCTGATGACCAACATTATATCAGACAAGAATGGCTGCTAAGACAAAGATTGGAACCTAGTTTGCACAATGTAAACTCCCCTCTTGTTGAACCAAACAAGATATTACTTCCACCCTTGCACATAAAACTGGGACTTATGAAGAACTTTGGAAAGGCAATGGATAGAAAAGGCAAAGGCTTTACATTCCTTCAACAGAAGTTCCTCGGGTAAGCTTGGAAAAGCTTAAGGCTGGCATTTTTGATGGGCCTCAAATACGGGAACTCATGAAGGACTCAACTTTCGATGACGCACTGACTGCAACTGAGCTGTCTGCTTGGGGTTCTCTCAAATCAGTTATCACAAACTTTCTTGGGAAGAACCGGTGTGAAGAATACGAAAAGGAAGTTGATGAGCTCCTGAAAAACTTTCAAAAATTAAGGGCTCGCATGTCAATCAAAATGCACACTATTTCCCTCAAAACTGCGGAGACTTAAGTGAGGAACAGGGAGAGCGTTTCCACCAAGATATTCGTGTCAAGGAAGAACGCTACCAAGGCCGGTGGGATGTAAACTTTCTTGCAGACTACTGTTCGTGTTTGAAACGAGACGTGGTGGCTACTCAGCACAGGAGAAAGTCACTAAAAAGCCCCTTCATCCATGATTAGCTACTGTGTAATGTGTAATCTTTATTTTCTAAGCTTTGTTAGATAAAATTTCTATTTTTTGCGAAGCATTTTATGAATAATTAAGCATAGTAGATAGCACTAAAGGGGGCTGCAAACAATTCCATTACAACCCTGTATCTCAAAAACTTGACCTGATTGGAGAAAATGAGTACAATTTTTGGATTTGCAAAGTAAACTACCATAGAATCAGCTATCGCATGCTTGACCTTTAAAACTTCGCAGACCAGTGTAATCAGTCTTTATGTTAAGGAGGAGAAACTCATGGTTGATAAAACTGATATTCAATAAGCAACCTCGGTGAATAATTGGGGGTGCAATGCCCCCCTCCCCCCAGCGCCTACGGACCTGTATAGATATTGTGAGAAACCAGGTAGAGAGTAAATTCAAATGAAATATAGAAAAGCAAATGGCAATAGCATATAGTATTCATTGTAAACCTTGAAGCGTAGAGAGTGCTAGAGCTGTAAGCAAGGCAGACAAGAATTATGCTAAAATATTTAATTAGTAGTCGATAAATTAAACTTACCTTATATAGATTTTGCATGGCAATGGTAGAGTCAGACTTCTCCGTCTCGACATGTTTAAATTTTCTTTCAATAAAACTACCAAACACGCTGCAGAACGTAAAATAACAGGACCAGCAAACAGAGGACATTAAATTCATCAATAATAGAACCAATTGCAAGTCCGCGAGTCAACCAAATCGGAATTTAATTGAATTGATAAGGACTCATTTATCTCTTTTGGTCATAAAATGTGTTTCTTATCTGCTAGATATTATGAAACTTCAAGGACGTAAGTAGCGAGGGGATCACATGCATTTAGGACAGTGGTGTCATCCTAGAACTGTACCAAGGGGGGCTGTGTTGTAGGTTGCATATAAACTACGCCTTTGCTCACTCCCACTTTTGCATTTATGAAAATATTATACTTATCACTGTTGTGTTGTTCAAGGAGTACTTTAACACATACAAAGCAGCTGACTCTGTAAACTATAGACTTGCACACGGATTTAGGAGCACCTACACTCATAAAAAGTTAGCTGACCCTATAAACTGCAAAAGAGCATTTAGGACAATTGACCATTGCGTCTCCAGTTCCTGCTTCTATGCTTGATGCCATTTTCTTGGGATTTCAACAGAAATCCAAAAAGTGAAATGCAGGGATTGTCTTTTGATCTACCGAACTACTTGCAATTTTAAATATTTTTCTTCAGAGATATTAAGCAACTCTAATGTGCAAATACCCTAATTGATTTCTCTCTTGTCCTTGGCAAGGAATAGCAACTTGTACCTGGTTTCAGCTCCTAGAAGCTTAAACGGAAAATTGCTTTGAAAGGGTACGACTTGCACTCCTCACTATGAATAAAGAACGATTCTTGTGGGGGTATAGAATGAGAATTTTCATGATAGTCAATTTGCTGAGGAATTTAAAGAATTTTCGAGAGATCGAAGATTGTGCTAATGACACTCTTTCACGTTAATGATGCTCTTTCAGCAATTTCTGCACATCCCATGGTCTTAGACAAGTTAACATCATATGTATTCAAGACAATAGCTGAGTATTTTTGCACCAAGAATCCATCCACTAAAAGCATATTAGTATCTGTAGTCTTTGATCATTCAATTTTTCAATTCCTCTATTCATATAAATATATATATATATATATATTTATATATATATAAATGTATAAATATATATGTACATATATATATAAATACATATATATATATATACTTATATATATTTATATGTATCTATATCCTAGATGACAATAAGGTTGTTAGCATTTTGAATTTATTACTGAGTGTAGTCAAAAGACTGGACTTAACATGGTATATCCCACAAATTAGTTTTCTTTCTATGGGCAGCAATGTTTTTGGGTCGTTGATGGTGTTTCATTAAAACGAAATAATACTATTCAGAATGCTGTTGATAAATTTGTCAAATTGCAAATACAGGCCAAATACAGGCTAGCTTAGACCATGAATGGGCGACAGCAAGTGAAAACTTCCTTAGATATCATGCAATTTCCAAAGGTTCTGAATTGAATTCTAGAGACAATTCCTAAATTACAAGCCAATCAATAATTTACAAGGTCTTTCATGGTTGAGATGGACATTTGTGGTCAAGAATTCAGCACTTTCAATAACCATATCAATGTATTGATAGTAAATTTAAAATTTCAATTATTATTTGATGATTTACAGACGGCCGTTTAGGGTTCCATATCCAGGAGGATACATTGACAAGGGGAATTTGCCTACGAGCATGATTATTGCAGTATTACCGAAATTTTGCACATTAATCGTGTACTTCCCAAAATGCTCGGAAGTGTCTCTCTCCCTACACCCCCAGCAAAAAAGTTCCTGTTGACATCAGCTCGTCAAACTGCTAGGAAAGTAAAATAGATTCTCTTACAAATTAAGCTTGTGTGCATTTTAAATTTGCATGAAGGCATACTAAAGATCACGTCTTGAACTTAAAGTTGCCTGCTATTTCTTAATTATTTTTCTATCATTGGTCAAGCTTTGTCTAAAGCCCTGTCAGGATATCTTTTAAGAAAGTTTTGCTACTGGATCAAGCCCATGTACGGAGCCTGTTTTATTCGTGGTCAAGCTCAAAAAGAACAGCAAATGCTTATTGAGTGATTTGGTTTTTACTCTGAGACTGTTTTTGAACTCTTAGACAGCATATAAAGCTTTTGAACCGAAATTAAGCAGTGTTAGTCTTGGCAGTTTCTTTATTTGCAGATAAGCACGTTCAAAGCAAAAAATGACCGCTGATTTGGAGATGATACTATTATTTCAATCAAAAAGAAAGTATTTTGCTCTACGTTAGATGATACCTGCAAACAGTTACACCTAAATCATATCCATGTACATCCGTTACATAAATCTACTAATTAATTATATAATTACAACAAATCTCTGCTTTTACCTATAGCTACAACAAATCCCAAATGCATTCATAAATACAAATACATGCACAGGAATCTTTATAGACAAATATACCTACATCATGGTTCGTGCAGGATTTTGACATGCAAATTCAAGGAGTTTTCAAGGACTATTCAAGAGCTAAAATAAAAATTTTCAAGGAGCTCTAAACTAATATTCACAGCGCATGCGTGAATACACAGGAAGCCCAATAAACCGAAAACGAGACAATTCTTGACATATCACGATTTCTCTTGTACGATTTTTTTCAAACCTTCTTTTGGATATTTCTGTAAGTTAGTTGTGTGTTGTTTATTGCTGTGAACGAAGCAAACAGTAAACAATCACAAATTTCAATTTTCAAGGTAGAATTTTCATTTTGAAGGAGTTTCAAGTCCCGATGACATGACATTTTTTCCATCACCACTTTTCAAGGAGTTCAAGGACCTGCACGAGCCTGCTACATTTACGTAGCATGCAGTATCTGCAAGGCCCCGTCTACACTGATACGGATCACTTGTTGATCTGTACCACAAGTGGTGCGGATTGGCCTGCCGTCTACACTGCTCCTAGCAAGCCGTACCAAAACTGGTGCGGTTCGGCGTACCGCTTTTGGTCCTTTTAAGAACAGGACCAATAATGATCCGGGCAACTTAAAAAGAGCATTTTTAGGTCCCGTCTACACTGGTGCGGATCACTTTTTGGTCCGAACCAAGAAGTGATCCGTACCAGTGTAAACGGAACCAAAGACTTTACATGTGTGTAGGTATTCTATTTGTTCTCACTTCCATTGGTAAATATCATTCAACATTATTGGTTAAATGCCATTCAACATTTGGTGACAGACTATTAGCAAATTAACTGGTAATATAACTTTTTTTAGATGGAAAACAATGCATTCCCCTGCATTTTCTTGATATTTTATTACAGACAAATTTTTCTTGCCTTTTCTTCGTGTGAACAGCTCTATTTAGTGACTAATGACCCATCTTTTAGCTGCAACATTTGACTGATAATAAGAACAATAAGATTCATAGGCGCGCAACTAGGAATTTTTGAGGGCAGGGATCCAAACCATGAAAAAGGGTACATCAAAACTTTTAAAAAGATGATACAGCCTGTGAATATTGTTTTGTAGATTCATGAATGGAGGAGATGTTATGGGAGGTTTACTGATATCGTTGCTCTGAAGACTGATGGTTCTTATTGCCAGCTCTTACCATGGTAGGGTAGGGAATAGGGGGTGGGGGTAGAGAATAGGGGGTTGGGGTGAAGTCACCGGAACATTTTCAGAATCACGCCTTGTTCATCTTGGGAAAATTCCCTTTACGATAAAGAAAGGGCACTACAAAAGGGGTACTGTTGTGCATATTTGCAGAAAAGGGCAGGGGTCTAGACCCCCAAGATCCCCCTAGTTGCGCGTCTGATTCATAATTTAACAGGTTTGCTTCTTAAGCAATTCAATATTACTTTATCAATAAAGGAACTGTTTTGTAGAAACGTAAAAGTATATTTTGAAACGCAAAACTAATATATAATTCATCATAATACAAGCAAACATATAAATAAAAATCAACGTCTTTGCACTTTTTATTTGAAAGAAATACTGATTGACTTTCTTGCGTTTTAGTAATTCATTTTAATTGATATCATATTAAAGACTTTTACTCTTTGGAACATTAAAGTTTTCTTCCCATTTTCAATTTTATCATTCATTCTTGGTTGCAATTTTACTCTTGAAGTATAAAGTCTTATTGGGAAACACACAACAAATTTCACTCAATCTTCTCAATTATTCAGAGATTTTTAACTATCAGTGCGAGGGTCTCAAGTTGTCGGTAATATAGTAAGAGTTGGCACGACTATCATGACCTGTGGGTAATTTTGCAGTTTTGCAACCTGTTGTTAAATTTTGTTTCCTACATCCCTGCTCAAAGTCCTTCAGAATGCCAACCGATTAGAGTTTCCTAACTGCCAAACGGAATTTCTTCTAAATGTTCTCATTGGACGATTCCAAGCCTTGTGGGTGCTATAATGTTACCAGGGACACCGGAAGGATTGTAGGGCAAGGTAGCAGACAGGAGAAAAATGGCACTGGCTACTGTAGGCGAGCAATGTGAGCCAAGGCATTTCTTTGGGACAGATTGTCACATCATTTCTCTAGCAATCATGTCAATAATAAACTTCTGCAATAAAATTTTGTTTACTAAGTAGCTCATTTTATCTGCGTTGTATGATGGTAATGTTAGGAAGACAAGCTACTGCAGTTCAAAAATGCAATTTGTTCCCCCTGATCCCCCAAATTAAAAACAGAAGGAGAACTAGCCCCTTCTGCCTCCTCCCTCTCCGGTTTCCCTGAGTTTTACTAACCCGAATGCCATTTATGACTAGTTGCAGACGTATTTATTGCTAGTAAATTTCCTAGCTTACCAGAAATAGAATCGTTCATAATTTCATTGATTCATGCTAAGACAACATTAACATTCTACTCTAATATGACGTCATCCTCCCTTCATCTTTATGATTACAGCTTACAGTGCATTCATTACAGTTGCTTGCTCTGTGATAACTCTAGATGACTGCGAAGTTACTCATTCTGCTTGAATGACTCCATGAGAATTTTGGTTTGATTTTCCACTTTCGGAGCTGATGTTTCGCTGTTTTTCCAAATATTCAGCTTGAGGACGCTTCGTCGAAAATCCTGTTTACACCATACATAAATCAGTGGATTGAGGAAGGAGGGTAAACCGCGTAGGCAAAGAAAAAGCTCCAACAGCCAGCGCCTCCACCTTAAGCGCAGCTGAAAGTCGATGGTAAGGCGCACAAAATTCAATGGGGTCCAGCAAATGACCAAGCATGCATACATTGCCAAAAATACAAGAACAACCCGCCTTTCCCTTTTTCTTCTGTTTTGTGCACTTATCATAAAATCATTCTTTGTTAATTTTCGAATAACACAGTACATTGATATCAGAGCAAAGAGAGAAACTAAGGTTGGAATTACGAAGAAGAGGACAAGAACAACCAGCGAATGAACTTGATAGGCCACAGTAAAACTTTTCGGCATGCTTGTAGGCCTGCTATCGAACAAATTCAATGACCATGCCAACGGAACCAATGATACGATGATAGCGATTGACCAGATAAAGATGACAAGCAGGCGCACACGGAACTTGGTAACTACCATGGGATATTTGTAAGGGTGACAAAGGTTTAAATAGCGTTCATATGTAACTGAGGTGAGGCAAAGCACGATAGTTATAACTGTGATGTCAGAGAGTACATTGGTGGCAAAGGTCAATGTCTTGACTTTGACAATCGATGTTGCAGTCATCAATGGAAGAATGATGCACCCGGTTATCAAATCACAACAGGCCAAGCTGCTCAATATAAAGTTTGTTTGTGTGTGAAGAGTTCTGTCTTTGTTGTATATTATCAAAACCAAAAGATTATGTCCAAATGCAAGCACGCTGAGAATGATCAAGGTTGTGTGAAAGGCTGGTTCAAATCCTCCTGGCCTAAAGTTCATTGTTAGGTTATGAGGTTTGATCGTTGAATTCATTATTGACATCATCTTCTGGCAGCTATTGACTGCTGCAACAAAAAATTTTGCTGTTATGTATTGATGTAACAAAACTATCTGTTTAAGTTAATGTAACATTTTCCTATACAGAAGAGAGAATAGAATGCAACATTGTTCTTTTTCAATTAACTTTTAGCTAAAAATGGCCTCAAAAATACACAATCTTTTTTAATAATCGTACCTGTGCGTATTAATTAATTTCGACATAAGCAAGAAAACACCCCCTACAAGTTAAATCATAGCACGTTGCAAAATCAACAAATAACACAAAATGCTTCACTAGAATTACAAATATAAAACATTGGCATACACTCTTTTTTATAAGAATGCTAATTTTCGCTGAGCTCCAATATTCGTAAATCGATTTGTTTTTGTGAAGATATCTTTGTTACCGGGGCAAGAAAGCAGTTTTAATACTATTTACTTAAAAATTGTATATAGTACACTCCAAATGAACCTTTTTACTCCCGCAACACATTAACATTATTGTTTAACGGCATTTTTGTAAACGCTTGTTTCGACGCTCTGATCCTCATCAGTTTATAAAGCTATACACGTTTTTTTATAAGAAAACCATTATTTTGCCTGAGCCTCAATTTTCTTGAATTTTCCCGAAATTGAGCCTGAGATTTTCTTAAATTTTTCTTAACTTTTACTGCAATAAACTGGCTGTAATGGTTTACACTTTCGTTATTGATATTGTATAGTTGAATTTGAAGTCCATCTTTAGCATTTTGAATGCAATAACGACGAAATACCGATTTTGGCCTATAAAAACACTTCATTTCGAATTTGAGCCTCGTGATTTTCTTACGATTTTCTTAAGATTTTGACGATTTGAGCCTCATTTTCTTATGAACGTTTTTCTTATATAAAAAGGCATGTAAACAACAATGCTAGTGTGTTGAAGGAATATAAAGGCTCATATGAGGTGTAAAAGTTCAGTTCAGGGTGAGCGAAAGCAGTGAGTGAGCATTCAATCAGGGCATCGACTAGGAGTCGAACCGTAGTCTTTCCGCACGAGAGCCATGCGCTCTAACCACTATACCACCGCGCCCATCACATGGAGTGTACTATATATTCTTAAATTATTCTTGGGTCCCACAGGTGCCACTTCGTCTGAAAATCAAAGGAATATATTCAAAGGTTTATTGACTTCTTTCTACTTCTTCATGAAGCAAAGCAAAGGTAGAAAAGCACAATAAGTATTGTATCGTCAATGCAAAATTTGACTCAAAAGCAGCATTTTATCTTCAGTAAACGAAAATTCTAAGTATCGATAAGCTGATGCTTTGCATTAATCTTAGATTATTCTTAAACTTCAGCGATTCTGGACCTTATATTATTATGAACTTTACTCTTATGCAAAAAAGAGTGTATTTCCTAACAATTCCTAACGACTACGATTTATCAAAAATCAGAACTAAAGCTCATTAAGAATCAAGAGGAGAAACAGTATGAAGTTGATGACAACACTAATTGAGACATCTTGAATTTCATTTCATTTCGAGCAAGACTTTGGCTTTAGTGCACACTTACTATATGGCAGCTTTGAGCACCAAGAGAATATGGTATCAAGAAGGTTGCATATCGAAATATTTCGTAGTGAAATATATTCTCAAAGTTGTATGCAAGAATTTTGTTTATGCTGCAGGAGGTTTAATATCCTATTGATTATAGTATTTTCTCTGAGCTTGCATCTGCAACTAGTATTGATTGAATCTTTGCAAAATGGCCCTCCCAAAGAAATATGCCTAGGCACACCTCTGCTGACATCCATACTGAACAGTCAGCATCTACAAAGCAGGAAGGAGAAAATGAGTGATTTGGAGTGGGAAATAGTCTTGACTTCCTTCTGGGAAAATAGCAGGCGTGTATCTGAAATGTGCGTAGAGGGGCAATGCCCTACCACATGAGAATTTTGCATGGCTTTTGCCCCATGTTTGTTGACCAGGTGGTATGTAATATTCAAGTAAAGTTTTTAACCCCCAAGGTGATGGTACAAGCAGGTTTTGCCACTCCAGCAAACTTCCTCCAGCTGTGTGTTTCGACCACAGCTTCCTACAATATCGCGTTAATAGCATAAACATGTTTTTCACAATTTCAATTTAGAATGAAGAAGTTTAATTGAAGAGGTAAGGCCTTCCAAATTGCTTTGCTTGATACAACTCTAATAGATTCATGTTTGCTTTGTTTCTACATTATCTTTGTCGTATCTTATCGTGCCAACGCCCCCTCCTTCCTTTCTGACATAATCAGACTTGGTTTGAATCAATACTGTCGATAACGAATGTTTCATTCCCAATGTTAGGTGTTTTCTTTGTATATATTCTAACATACTAACATTCATGTTGGGCTGAAATTGTGCGTAAGGAGTAAGTATGAAGTACTTAAATTTTGAAACTCACTCAAGGCCTTGGATAGACTAACTGTTCAAGTTTGATCGCTTTGTCTGTTATCAACAATGAGTTGACTATCTCAAAATTACCTAGATTCCGCCTGACTTTAAATAAAGCATATTCAATTTAGGTGTTGTTACATTCAAAGCTAGGTGTAGCCAAGTAACTATGTACAGCATGGGTGGAATGTTGTCTAATCAAGTAAAAAGATAGACGCCATAGCAAATAACTTTAGAATGCTTGTTGTAACGCCCTAATTACATTATAATTATACTAAATTATATTCATTATGTCATGTTGCATAATTATATAATATGCTACTTTACTTGTATGCTTTTAGCCTGTATGGGTATAAGACTTGTCTCTCAAGAAAACACCTATTGGCTGGATTATTTTTAGATAGTTCTATGAGCCAAAATGTTTCTCATGATTATATAATTAACAGTTTATTAAGTTAATAAATGATGCGCTTAATTATCTGTAAGGAATATACCTTGAGGCTCAAATTTTGCACAAATTGAGAAACATGTTAGAAAAGCCTTTTCAAAATGCTATTTCATGGCAGGTTGGGTTTCAAATAATAACTTGAAACAGCTGCTTGTACAAAAAAAGTTTTGATCAAACCAAGCACGTACCTGCATGGACAAAGAGAGACTGCTCCCAAAATGAGAAACTTTAAGTTTTTTTGCCCCCCAAAAAAAAGTACCGTCAGAACGCTAAAATCAGACTTGATTGTGCCTGTATGCAATTGAGCTGTCAGAAGCATAGTTAATGTTTCCAACTTTTGAAGACCAAATGTATAATATATATAATACAAGCTAGAGTTGGTACAAAAACAATACTCAAAACAATAATGAGATTTCATTGCAAATCACGACAATCCACTAGTCTATAAAATTCATTTATCTATATGCTAATGCTTCTAAGACCCCACTTACGCTGGAATGGATATTTTTTACCAATGTTTACCCAAAGCTAGGACAAACCTGTATGGCAATGATACTTTTAGGCTTGTTGGCCAAACATTTAGCAAACTCTGCCGAACAAATCAAAGAGTCCCAAACATTGGAAATCTTCAAAAGAAATATTGAGGCCATACCTCTTCATTGCAGCTGCAAATTATGCAAAAGTCTCATTGTAAATTTAGGATTTTTATAAGTATTTTGTTGTCGTATTTTCTTCATAGTTGCCTATAATTAGCTTCGTTGCTATTACAGTTGTTGACTTTAAATAAATTATTTATTACTATTATGATTATTATTATATTATCCAAACAGATCCGTACCAGTTTGTGATCACTTTCCAAAGTGTACCCGTTTGGATCCGTTCCAGTTGATGTCCAGTGTAAACAGCTGGATCCGATCCAATCTGGTACAGATAGGATAGAAGACAATATCATCTCTCATCTCTAGGCCAATTTATGATAGTTTACCATTTTATTAAGACATTTTGAAAACGCAGTGAAGGCTTCTCATCCTTTAAAATTTGGTGCTAATTCCCATACCTTTTGCTCTCAACTTAATAGTTGCATGCAAAAACACAGCATAAAAGTAGCTGTTAAAATGTAGCTGTTAAAAAGTAAGTGTTAAAAAGTAGCTGGTAAACTTCTGTAGTTGTGTTATTAAATTGTATTTATCATTATCTATGGTAATGAACGACGATTCGTCAGTATCGATGAGGATATTATAATATCCTCATACTGAAGATGACTCAAGCATGAGTCGAACCGTTTAAGTCGAATCACATCGTCTAAGTTGTATTGTTGAAGTCAGTTAAATTGGAATAGTTATTTAATGGAATAGTCTTCATAAGTCAGCTAAATGGAATAGCCTTCATGGAATTGTTTATTACCCTAGATCAGTCGTCAGTATCGATAAAGAAATATGTGGACTTTTTTGTCGTCGTTCTGTTTCTTCAATTGATTAAAAGGCTGCGATTTCCATCTTTAATATCAGTTTACCATTATGTTGTATGTTATTAGGTGTTGCATGTATGAAGTGGGATTTGAATTTTTGAGTGAACTGATTTGAATTGAAACACAAATGCGTTTACCTTGTATTGTTGCACTTCTCCTACAGCACCTACCGATGAAATAAGACTTTTTTGACGACACAGCTATCCGACACTTGCCTTCTAACCATTTTGCGATACTAACAACTCACGTCAGATTTCTATTGCTCTAATAAAATAGCTGAATTTCTTATCATGCTAAACGTCACAAACTATACAAAACTTTACATTGAAAATCTTATCACTGATAGATAGAAGTAGACAGAGTCAAAAGTTTAATCTTGTACTTCAATATGCGGCTTTCTCATATCCTCACCCACTATTGATTGAAGTTTCATTTTAAAAGATTTTTGAAATCTTAAGACAACATCTATCCCTTACAAACTATCATTCTTGATAGTGTCCCATGTAAAACTCACTACAGCTTTCTTTTCACCCAGATGGAAGCACATTGTTGAAAACCATACTCTAAGCAGATTATTGTGACCACGATTAATTGCTGTTTTTGTTATTGTTTACTTTGTTTTGAGTAGGCTGTTATACCTAGCTTTTTCAGCTAATTTAGGCCTATTATGCATGCTGCAGCCACGTATGGGACCCCTAGTTTTACGTCCCTTCCGAAGGAGGGCGGAGTGAGCTGTGTTGATTGTTCATCTGGAAGGTCGCCTATACAGTTTCTGACCCTACACAGCTATGCTTCACTTCAGCTACACTAATGGAACTGTCTGGGTCGCTTGGCCACTCAACCCGCGCACTCAGAGCTGTAGAGAGTGGAAGCAGGGGATAAATTGCCCAGGGCATTTTATGCCAACGAGCCTCTGAAATCTCCCTTTGGCCCTAACTACATTACAGTGTTGTTCATCAATGCCAACGTTTCTAAAATCTTTCAGTTTATAAACATGCAGGTATTTCAATGAGACGCACCGATCGCTCGGGAGTGCGCAGGCTTGCGACCAACACGTCCCACGCGTTCGATTTGTTACACGCGAAAATCTACCAATTTCATTGCTAGCGAGTGGTGAAATTGATAGACTATGAATTCAAGTATAATGGAAAGCTCATAATCAACGGTTTGGCTGTTAATAATTCACAATCAAGTTACTTTCCTGTGCTACTGAATGTCCTTTACCCAATACAATACAATATAATTTCAATTTTTTACAGACGGTGGCCCATTCAAGCTAAGCTGGTTTGCAAGGGACCGTCTATTTACAAAATGAAAGCCAAAATCTTACAAAAAAGTACATATCTTAAAAGTCTACATTAAAAAGTGTATAAAACTAGATATATTAAACAACTATTTTACAAATATGACTTAAAAGATTCCACGATTTTGCTCCTCTGAAGGAACACCACTTTTGCCCATTATTAGTTTTTTGTCAGTGGCAAAATCAAATGTCTATCAGTGTCTCTTAGGGGTCGACAAGATTATTGAGAATTTTGAATTTGAAGTTGTCTAAGGTAATTTGGAGCAAGGTCATTGAGGGACTTATATGTAGTTAGTTTTAACTCATTTTCGTTAAGTTCGCTGATCGATCTTAGACCAAGTTTTGCTAATAGTGGTGTGGCAGGGATGTCGAATGCACTTTTAGTTGTTATTCTAACTGCTCTATTCTGTAGCTTTTGGAGTCTGCTTATGAAAGTTGTGCTACAACACCCCCAGACAGATGAGCAATATCTAAAATGTGGCTCTATTATGCTTTTATACAAGTTCTTCAAGATGTTTTGTGGTAAAAATTGTTTTGCATGCTCTAATACTCCTAAGGCACGGGAGACCTTCCTCGAAATTGTATCCACGTGTTATTTCCAAGTTACACGCCTATCAATCTGAAGACCAAGATATTTTGTTTCTTTTAAATTTTGAATATTAGTGTCACGTATTTTCAAGTCTAATTCGCCTAATATCTTCTGATGCTTTTGACGAGATAAGATATTCATGGAAACAGTTTTAACTGTATTTAATGATAGCTTGTTCCCTTTAAGCCAATGGCCAAGGCTCTCAAGATCCTTGTTAACAGTCTCATTCAGCTGATCTAAACTAGCACCACGAGTATCATCGGCATACATGGCAACAGTACAGTTTTCTATGACTTTAGGAAGGCCATTGATATAGACAAGGAATAAGACTGAGATGCGAGCCTTAAGGTACTCCAATGTTAAATGCATTAACCTGGAAATCTGTCCGATTAACTCTACAAAATTGCTTTCTACCTGCAAGATAAGAAACAAACCAACGCAGTTCATCATTTCGGACCCCATATCTCTCAAGCTTTCCACAAAGAAGTGAATGATCTACAGTATCAAATGCCATCCTAAGATATATAAACGTGGCACCAACCATTTCGCTATTATCCAACGCAGAATACCAACTCATGAGTGCATTTTAATAGGCAAGACACCGTAGAGTCGAGCGCTCTAAATCCAGATTGTTCTTGTGATAAAAGGTTGTTGTCATTTAGATTTTTTTATAGCTGATTAAAAATCATTTTTTCAAAAAGTCTTGTTAGAACAGGTAAAACTGAAATTGGTCTGTAATTAGATCATTCACTTTTATCGCCTTCTTTGAAAATAGGGGCTCTCTAGCAGTTTTCCATGACTCTGGAAACATACCGTTTCTAGTTGAGATGTTCAGAAGCTGTGCAATGGACTTAGAAACAGAAGGAATAGCAAGCTTAAGCAAATTGGAAGAAATTTTATCAGTACCAACACTTTTTGCAGTCTTCATCTCATTCATGACCTGTGCTACATCATGTACTGAAATTTCACTGAATCTGAAGTCGATTCATGAGCATTGACAGTGTATTCGTTATTGAGTAAGGGGTTAGGGGTTTTCGAGATTTCATCTGCTAGATCATTACCAATTGAACAAAAGTATTTGCTCATTGAGTTAGCAATGGCGTCCTTTTGGAGAATCTCCCTTCCGTCAACATCTAAGCTATTAATGCTAGTTGATTTTGACCAATTGTTTAAGAGTTGGTTTATTATCTGCCAAGTAGATTTCATATTACCGTCTTCGTTTAATAGATATCTGACGTGGCGAAAAGAAGATATGATGAAGGAAAAGGCCAGATTGCATTCTATGCTATTATGATTGCAAGCCTACTCATATCTATCATCCACCATCTTATATCAACCTCACTTTGACATTAAGATACATATGCTGCAATCTAAAGTATTACATATGCAGTGCGCGGGGAATATATTATCCACGCCATTTTAAGTGTTTCCATCCGCAAGCTCGCCAAAATTTAGTGAAGACCTATTTTCTGCACCACTTTACTAACACTGTTCTGTAATGATGTATTTTATGTTCTTTTTAAGCTTTTGCTGTAGGCGTAAATTAGCTTCCTTTAGCTATGTGTAAGCTTACTATAAAAAATTTGTTATATATTATTATATTGGTTCCACCCACACAAGCGCCAAGCCACAGAATTCTATGGTTATACTTTGGTGAAAGCAGGGATGTGCCGAGTAGGGGGTCTGTGGGTTACAATAGTTGGTCACCTGGTCAAAACGCCCCCCAACAGAAGGTGTCTCGGCACATCACTAGGTGAAAGCCCTATTCGTGGTGTCAATTGCGCTGTTTCCACCCGCGCAAACCCTGTTTGCAGCGTTATTTTTAGTGCTTCCATTCATGCACGCCACATAATTAGGTAACGCTTCCCCACGCAGAAATCTAAGAATGCAAATAGGGAAAACGGAGTCATGCAAACATGAGACACATAATGTTTCTTCTGCTGAATTTTAAATTTTATCAAACTCAGAGGCTTCTACTGCGTCAACTTGCTTATATATTTCACGTAACCAGAGGAGTTTTATGGATAAAGAACTCATGGAAGCCTCTTGAATGTGTTTTTTCTTGCCCAATCTTCTTTTGAGTTTGTTCTTAAGCCATGGCAAAAAATAAAACCTCCTTTTATTTCATAGCGTCATTGCATCATTGCAAAAGTCACTAAAGAGGCAGATAAGTCCAAGCAAGAGGTGATATCAGTTTAAGGTTTCAAAAATAACTAAAGTATTAACACAAGATCTTTCATTTGATGAAATCTATAATTTGGCCATTTGAGTGAAAGAACAGCCGTTTCTAGCTTAATGCTAGCAGCTTAAGAAAGATGACGGGTGATTCATTGTGGTGTAATCTCGTAAAGAGCTCATGATCCTCAAAATTTCCAACCAGCAATGGCAATAATACTCGCCTCACACTATGGCCTGACGTGTAATGCTCGATCATGCTAAGCAGTTCTCTGTTATAACTCTCTTAAGGTCTCGATTTAACAAGTAGCAAGACAAACAACAAGAATTGCCTGTTCTTGAAAGCTGCACTAAATGTTTGTAGCAATCCATCATATTTTCAATAACAGAAATTGCTGAAACTACATTTATAAACGGCGAAACATCCTCATTCAGGTGCATTTAGATAAGGGACGACAGATCGATAGTGGGAAGAGGGGGCAAACAGGCACAGAGGGTATCAAGTAGCATAGGCTTCTTTTTGAGACACTGCCTAGCATAGGCAACCCTTTAGGACCCAACGCACCTCTTTGGGACATTTTCGTTTCATCCTTTAGCAGGGCTATATTTCTCACAGCCATGCTAATAGCTCTCTCTTCCAATCATATAAAGTTTATTTGATCTCTGTTGTATCATATCAATGTTTGAAAGGGATTCTATTGCACTTCAAAAAGGACACTTTTGCTTCCGCTGCTCCCTCCCAAATGAAAAGCAGGAGGGGCACTTACTCCTTTCTGCTTCCACTCTCCAGCGTCTCTGGTGTTAATTTTGCTGTCGTAGCACACTCGAAATTAAGGAAAATTATACTATGCAGCCTAATCAGCTAGAAAACGGAACACTCCTTAACTGAGTACCTACAGAGATAAGATCGTAGCGTAACGGTGCCGAACTCTTTTCTGTATTACAATCTTTTTTTATAAGAATAAAGTTTATACGAGTGTTTAGGCCCAGAATCATTGAAATTTAAGAATAATTTATGAATAACGCAAGGCTCAAGTTTCATCAAAACTGAGAATTTTTGTGTTTTCCAGTCATGTTACAGTTTGGAGATTAAATTTGGTACTTTCGATATAATCTTTGTTGTTCTGTTTCACTTGTAAATTGTTCTATGATGAAGTAGACATTGATTAACATTTGAATTCATTCCTTCGATTTTGAGGCAAAATTAGTCCTCTGGTATTTAAAAATAATTTAAGAATAATCTTAGGTTCAAAACTAGAAATTCCAAGAGTATTGAGGCTCAGCGAAAGCTAGGCATTCTAATACAAAATTGAATTCCTAATTTCTTCTGAGCCTCGATATTCTGAACTGTTTTGCATTCGAGCCTATTCGTAAGTTATTATTAATTTCTAAAAGTGCAGCTTCACCTGAAAGTCAAGGGGATAAGTTCAAAAGTTAATTGAAGACTTACTTTATCATAGAACAATATAAAAGTGGACCAGCACAACAAGTATTGCATTGAATGTGCAAAAGTGAATCTTAAATCAGTATTAAATCGCGAGTACACAAAAGTTCTAAACTTGATAAAGCTTGTGCCTTGTATTACTCTTGAATTATGCTTAAATTTCGGTGATTCCGGACCTTAATACTCTTATAAACCTTAGTCTTGTAAAAGGGGTTTATTTTCGTGCTATGAGAGAAGACGTAAATCAACTGCTCTCCTTCTCCTACGCAGAGGGATTTTTTAAGCTTTAGCACATACTTTTTATTACACGTTTTTTTTATAAGAAAATCATTACTTTGCCTGAACCTCAATTTTCTTAACTTTTCCCGAAATTGAGCCTGAGATTTTCTTAAATTTTTCTTAACTTTTTCTGAAATAAACTGGCTAAAGTGATTTACGGTATCGTTAATAATATTGTATACATGAATTTGAATTCCATCTTTAACATATTGAATGCAACAACGACGAAATACTGATTTTTGGCCAACAAAAACACTATATTTTGGACATTGAGCCTCGTGATTTTCTTACGATTTTCTTAAAATTTTGACAATTTGAGTCTCATTTTCTTATAAACTTTTTTCTTATAAAAAAAACGTGTTTAAGAATAATTAATTTTTAGCTGAGACTCAATATTCTAAAATATTTTCGGTTTTGAGCCTTAGATTATTCTTAACTTATTCTTGAATATCGAAGGTGTAGCTACGTCTGAAAATCAAAGCATTATATGGAAATCTTTATTGATGTCATACTTTATCATAAAGCAAAGTAAAAGTGGAGCAGAATAACAAATATTGTATCGATGGAGAAAAAGGTAATCTAAAAACAGCACTTTAACTCAAATACACAAAAATTTCAAATTTTGATGAAACTTGAGCCTTGCACTATTCTTAGATTATTCTTACGTTTCAGCGTTTCTGAGCATGAATATTTTTGGTAAACTTTGTTTTTATAAAAAAGTATGTTACTGCTAAAGGGCTGATCATTTCTTGGTAGGTACTATCATAATAGGTGAATTTACTATACGACCAGAAATCTTCAATTTTTCGGTCAAATGCCACAGCGCAGAATCAAAAATTCTGTCATACTTACCCAAAGATAAAGGACATTCACGTGCAGAAGTCTCCAGTTTGAATACTACTCAAAATAATGAAGCATTAAGTTTTCTCAATTTCACTTTTTCAGCAGATCTTGAATTATTGATTGCAAACCATATAGACCCTCTCTATTATCCTGGATAACCAGAGCGACCAACCTTATTAATATAGGCAATGTTAGAGCAAATAACAAGATTGCATAAATTAGATGATGTTTCATTGAGTTCATGTGTGGAAAATACTTACAAAACAGGATGAGTTTCAAGCCTGTTGTTGAAAATCGGGTTAATAAGTGACTTTCTCCTTGTTTGCTGATGACTTCAAGTGTGCGATTTCCTGTTCAGTAACCTACTGTACACCTTTCCTTGCAGCTTATCCAAGGAATTTTCACACTAAATTGAATGGAAAACCACGTCCCGAAATAAATTTCCCTGGAATGAAATGAACGAAAGAGCTTAGCTTGAATCCATGATGTCAACCAATCCAACAATTTCTATTTATTGTTAACACTTGTTGTATTTTTACATGATTAAACAAAGTTATCAAATGTCTAGCACGTACTTCAAGCTTCAACATGACATTTCAAATTTCAACGTGTATGACTTAGCCAAGTATCGAGCTTGATTCTGGGTGACCAAAAGGTGATATTAATTTCGAGGAATTAGTGCGAATAGTGTCTTTCAAGTAATAAGGCCGAATGCTCGTTATATCAAATAAATAATTCAAAGTATTTCCTTCGAGATTTGCAAAATGCATTCTGAGTATTAATGGCTTGATTAATTGATTGGATTTTTCAATTCATTAAAGATTGTAAATGAACAAGATTGCTATCTTATGACGCATGTGGCACGACAACGCCCTCAAAAGTACTGAAACATTATGGTGTTATGAATAAGACTTGCTTTCATTCAGAAAGTTGCAATTGAAATCGGTTTTGAAGCTGAAGACCTCAACTGTTGCTACTATAAAAAGTATCTTTTGGTATCATTCGTGATAAAAATTATCGCTATACGCCGAATATATAAGCTGTGTTTCCTTTTAAGATATGCTCATTCTTTATAAGAATAAAGTTTATAAGAATATAAGGCTCAGAATCGCTGAAATTTAAGAATACTTTAAGAATAATGCAAGGCTCAAGCCTCAACAAGCTTTGAAATTTTTGTGCAATGAGATATGCTGTAACAAATTCTTATGAAGTTATGATGCCGCAAGCGTGCCCCTAATTCAGAGCTTGAGTTGGGAAACCATTGATGGTCTTATCAATCAGGAAATTAAAACGATAATGTTCAAATCTGTCAATAATTTGGCACTTCAATATTTGATCGATCTTTTCACAAGAAGTTCCTATTCCTACTCTTCTTTTCATACCCTTAGAAATACTGAATCTCGTTAAATGGGCAGAAATGCTTTTTGTATAAAGGCATCAAAGTTTGGAATAGTTTACCAAGGCAAGCAAAACAGGCATTGTCCATAAGTTGATTTGAATCTCTTTGCAGTAGTCAATTGATTTACCATTTGAATTTTCTTCTTCTTTGTATATTTTCTAAGCAAATCTTATCAATATTTTTGCAATTTTAAATATTTTTTTAAAACTTGAGTACATGTAAAGGAGTGACTCCTTGAAAATCAGCTTCGGCTGAAGTGTTACCTTTCTATACTATTATTAAATGAACAATGAAATGAAAATAGAAACATTATAATATAATATAATATAATATAATATAATATAATATAATATAATATAATATAATATAATATAATATAATATAATATAATATAATGTAATATAATATAATATATTGTAATATAATATAATATAATATAATATAATATAATATAATATAATATATTGTAATGTAATATAATAAAATACAATAAAATATATTATAGCACATAATTATAATGCCAATATAATTATAACATAGCATAATGTAATATAATATACTGCATCATGACTTTAAATAGCTTAAGTTAAAATCAAGTTTCTCTCGATCATCATATTCGAGAAGCAAATTGTTACTGCTGGCAAAAACAGCAGACTTTCTAGATATTTTACTTTTGATGTGAAGAAGAAAATTCCTAATGGCATCACAACCACACACTAGACATTCTGCTTAAAAACACGACTCCCTCATGTATGTCAAGGGAAGGACAAGAATCCAATTAGCTAAATAGAGACTGTCAAGATAAAACTGCTCACAAAAGCTGTTCACATTTTACTTTGAACAAAGTTATCTGCTTTCTGCTCTATAGAGAAACTCTTTCAAGATAAATCAAGATTGACAAAAGTCACAAATGAGATTTCGTAAAATGGAAAATATGATATGAACAGAAATCAAAAATGACAAGAGATATTAACCTTTTTCAAAGAGCTAGAGGCAGCGACAAAACCATGAATCTTATTTCAGTCAAATATCTATTCTTTATCTTGTAATCACACACAACATTCCTCAGTCAGTGTCTACTTTCGTTTTGAGCATGTGTTAGGGTTGAGTGTACATGTTTCATACCAAGAATTGTTTCCCTGTAATGCTTTTGGAAAACTTCGTTTATTTACCTAAAAGGATTATGGGAAAAAGCCTCTGTATTCAATGGAACAAATTAATTTGATTATAATCTGACATGATCATAACCTACTTTTACTTCAAGCAGCGTTCAATTTTGAAATACCCTTAAATTTCTGTGCTAGTGAAGAAAGTAGTAGAAAAGTGACATGGTCATTCGACTTATTGTACGATTGAGAAAATCCAATATAAGAGGTCAACTGCTTTATTTGCATTTACAGGTAGCACTAAAACAACATTGCTTCTGATAATGGATGACTCTTATTTTCCAAATTAACTTAAACTCGTCTTAGTAAAATTAATAGGCCTAGCAGAAGTCACGAGTAACTCCCAAATAACCATAGCAACTTAACAAAACAAAGAAGTAGAACGAGGAATGTGATCGAGTAGGAGTTCATGAAAGCAGGGGCGTGGCCTCTTCAACATATCTGAGATCTGCAAATCAGCCTTGGAGAGACAAGACATAACTCCACTTGCCTGTTCATGCTTCGAACGACGTATCTTCATTGAAAAAGGATACGGCCTTCGAAAACTTTTTTCCCGATTCGTAACTAGAAGAAATGCTAAAAGAGATGCTTACTTATATCGTTGATTTGAAGGTCAATGATTCTTATTTCTTATCACGATAGAGAAGGCAAATGGGGACTGGGGGCGAAGCCCAAGGAATAATTTTGGGACCAAATCTTTTCCGTGTTAGCGAAATGACCATTTTGAATAGAGATAACACTAAAAAAAGGTACTTTCGTTCTTCTGCTGAAAAAGGCAGAGGTCTAGACCCCAACGACTCCTCCCCTAGTTGCGCGCCTGGCTAGAACCGAGGAAATCGTTTTTGTCCAAATCAGCCTTGGTTTACAAAAGTTTTCCTGGGGTTATTGCCCCAGATACTCTTTCCTGTCTATATTACAAGCTGATTACCGGCCTTTGCTAAGACTCTGAAATAGACGCATTTGCTTTTATGAAACATTTGAATTCCAATAAGAATATGAACTAAATCCTTTTAAATCATCTCTGAAAGTGTTACACCAGAAAGTACTCCCAATCCTTAAAACTTTCTTCTACCTTTGCTCTAGCATATCCTTCTTTCAAGGGCTTGCCACCGCAGTAAATATTCCTGTAAAAAAGCTATGGTAGCCAAGGGGGGCTTTGAGGTTGCCCCCAATTGATGGCTCGCAGATTGGGGTTTTTTCATACCACTCCCCAACAACTTCCTTTAGCTTCGTTTCAGGGGCTATTAATTACGTCACGCTAAAACTTTAATTTTGAACCATCCAGCCCCCCCTATCATCACGCTCTTTCATGTTGTTAACAGGGCCCCCTTACGTTGTGTGGCACTTAGAACAAATACACCCTTCGATACACAAAAGCCACAGTGCAAAACGGCATTTCAAAATATTAAAAGAGTTGGGGAAGGGCTCAAAAGATTTCATTCCTCCTATATATTTCTTCAACTACAGCAACAGCTGTAAGGGCCAATAAAGAGTGATTAAAGCAACAGTCAAGTAGGAATAGCAAATAATTAATTGTCAGTTGCTTGTCCAAACTGGTCCTAGATCAATAACATTTGCTAGGTATATGTTATCCACTTCTACAATAGATTTCTGGAATATTACCTTCCTAAGCATTTTTGAAGACCCTGTGAAAACACATTTTTCGACATCGAGCAAAAAATTGGAGTGTTCAAATGAGAATTGCGCAAAATTTAAAAATTTGAAGTTAGAGCTAAAGTACTAAAATATCCTAAACATTGCATGTCCCATCTAAAATCTCCCACCTACATTACAAAGTGAGATGGGGCAGGGATAAGAAAAACTAGAAAACATGGCTTCGTTCGACAACATCATTAATTTAGGCTGTGTGTCTAAATTTTAGAGTTCTTTCATTGTACAAAGCCTCTCAATAAAAAAATGTTTGGCGTGATGCCACGGAATTGAATTATGCACCACGCACCCGACTACTTTATTTCATTTCATATTTCATATTTTCATATATCCAAATTTAAAAGTTGGTATTTACAATAGCAGCTTAATACTAATTTAAACCAACTATTTACAATTAAAAAAAACAAATAACTATATACAAAGTATCATATACAAAATAACAAGATAGCGGCAGATCCTGCAGGTGAGTTGATTTCCAGACCAATTTCTTTATCCTATTTTTTACTTCTTGAAGAATTTGTTCATTTTTGATGCTGTCATCTAGGGTATTCCAGAGGAACTGCAGAGGAAACTGTACTGTCAAAAGAAGCACGAAAATGTGTAGACTCACACCCCCAAAGAGTGACGTAATTATTGAACAGCCCCTCTGCATGAAAAAACGTGAAATAGTACCTATCTGTAATATTTGCAGCTCTAAAGCGTTGTAATTGTCTCTCCTCCGTTTTTCAATACATTAAGCGCATATATTGTCGTACGTATAAAATTTCGCGAAAGTCGCAAATTTGATTATCGAAATTAGTCGCTAAGGTATCCAAAGATTACTCTTCATGATAGAGATTAGGGGAAAATTGTTAAAGATTGCCTTATGATTCTAGATTTTGCAAGAAAATCTAAAATCATAAGGCAATCTTTAAGTTTTCCTCTAATATCTATCATGAGCGCTGCGAATAAATTTTTTACATGGTCTTCAAACCATAATATCTTACATGACCCAGAATCAATTAAATAATCCCAGCATAGAGTTAAGACATCCTCATCAGACTTCCCATGGACCTTGACAAACGATGGTAGATAAAGATCACGAAGGATCAGCCAGATATCAATACAGTAGAAAGTGTTGGAACGACCTTCTTTCCCATTTAAAGATAAGAGACTTCAAAATACGCTGTAATACTGTCTTAGCTGTAGGCCTAACCTGTAGCAACGCCTCCATGTAAAAAAGGAAATATTCGGACGCTTTGAAAGAACAGTAGAACAATCCCTGGCTTTTTTATCAGCCAGGGATTTTGTGATATGAAATTTTTGTGGTATGAAATTTGTCAGCAGAACTGGAAATTCCGATGGTGCTTATCTTAAGTGTCGAAGAGTACTAGAAAGCAATGAGAGATAGAGGGCATAGAATACGAGCATAAAATAAACATAACAAAATCTTTTACTAGCAATCAAAAGAGCAAAAAAGGCTGTGAATTTAATGTCCTGTCAATTGGGCTCAACGTAACGTCCCACATACTCTAAGTGAGAAATGTTAATGCAATGCACACTTCCACTTGGCCAGTTTACCAGAAATAAGGAATAAGTAAACTACACAAAGTAACTGATACACTCATTTTTTATAAGAATAAAGTGTAAGAATATTGGGGCTCAAAATCATTGGCATTTAAGATATAGATACAAAATAAAAACTCTTGCTTAGTTTTATGATGTTGTAAAGCATTAACAAGATTGGAATATATTCCTTCAAGTTCTCGGCGAAGTTACACCTTTGGTATTTAATATTAATTGAAGAATAATTCTAGGCTGGCTGAAAATCAGAATAAATTTAAGAACATTGAGACTTGGCAAAAAGCTGCATATTCTTATAAAAAATAATGTAATGTTCTGCAATGAAGAACTATATATTTCAAATCAAATTCCGTGTTGCAGCACTCAAAAGAAGTGACATGCACTCCTGTCTCGTCACATTCTGTGCGGCACAACAGGTATGGCTACTTAAAATATGTTCTACCACCAACTTCTTCTTCGTGCAAAAATAACCAATAGCTGATATTGATGAGAGAAAATTCCTTTAATTAAATCAATATTCTACACATGATATTGCTTAGCTGTTTCTACAGTACACAAGAAATGATTCATGTTGATTCATAAGTCTGTCTTTTCAATTATTGCTGCATGGCACTTTTGTTTAAATGTCAATTGAATCATATATGCAATGCAGCCTAGTTTTTTAGACTAAATATTTTGATGCACTGGTCACAATAATGTCAAGACATGTGGTGTATAAGAGTGGTGTGTTTGATAAGAATTACTTTATTGGAAACCTGGAACAGATAGGCTAGGAGATCTGCTAATGGATTCAGAAGCATATAGACTAAGATGATGTCTTCAAAATGCATATTGAATCTAAAATTTTCTTTTTTTAAATGCAAAATCTAAGTAGTGCGTCTAATCTCACCCACTTGGTTCAAGCAAGTCCATGATCCAAGCAAAAAAGACTGAACTACGAGTGGTTAAAACTGTTGGACAGGAATGTGCCAACAGAGGGAGTGAGGGCATCACACCCCTTATTTCCATAAAACTTCTAGAAAGTTGTATATATGTATGAATGCATAAATATATATACATATTTATATATATAAATATACATACATACATATGTATATACATATATATATATATATTTATA
>WIPJ01000373.1:413375-427473 GCA_018155075.1 Cassiopea andromeda
TATATATGTGTGTGTGTGTGTGTGTGTGTGTGTATGATTTGGTCATTGTTGGTGGTCGCATTTTTCTAAACACCCCACCTCTTAGTGAAATTGTCTAGGCACTTCACTGATGTTGGATTTTGTCAACTTGTTAAACATTGATAACGCAAAAAGCTGCACTACAGCAATCGTTATTCCCACTACCTATCATTTACTTCTAATTGAAATTTTTTGGAAGGTTGTATTTTCAATTCTGCATTATTGTTACAGCAATAAAGTTCGTGAAATCCTTTGGTTTTGGGTGTCTCAAAACCCATTACTTCTGCTAATGCTTTTACTCAATTTTGCTAATATCGAGAAGTATTTAATAGAAGCATTAGCTTATTAGATTATCAGGGAAGCAAGGTCCAGTCAATTAACACAATGCTTTATCGCCAGTACTTCCAATTTTCTTTGGTTAGCTTTCCAGAAAGCTCCTAATATTGAACAAAATCTCTTTGCGAAGGTAATTTTCCCTTCATATTTCAATGAATCCGGTCTACATTTTAATCATTCAAAATGTGCGCAAATCGATATCCTACATCTTTCCTCACCAATACAACAGCAACACCATACAAATTTTTGAAATTTGTTATAGCACAAATGTGATCAATTAGCAAATTGGCACCGCTCCATGATGATGATTTTTGTCAGCCTACACATCAAATATAATTGAAACTAGCCGGTTGATAAAATATCTCGAACTCGCCGAACAAAGAGAAGAAATTTGCTTTCAGAACTAGTTAAAGTTCTTTGAATAATGAACTTCTTGAAAATACTTTAGACATCAGAGAACAAAATTAAGAAACATTAAAGAAACATAGACAGGCTGAGTTTCGAATATTAACTTACAAAAGTAGTTTTTACTAGTACATATGCTATCAAACTAGGAAGAAAATAGAATGAGCATCTATTACACGCCTTACAAAACTTGAGCATCCCTTTTCTTGCATCACAATTACTTAATCTGGGTTATTATTGTTACTTGAATTTTTTAACTTTAAGAAACATTTAAGGCTGGATTCGATATAATATCAAGAAATATCCAGGCTGAAGCCGGAGAGCTTATTTCTTATAAAAAAACGTGTAGCTTCATGAAGGAGGAAATGGCCTGGAATGACGGAGACAATGGCGAAGTGGCAGTGCCAGTGGGAAATAACCCTCTCAGTTTCAGCCAGTGGGAAATAGCCCTCTCAGTTTCATCTGTTTGAAATTTTACAGTGCGTTAAAGTTATAAGTTAACCCAGTGGCTCTATATACGACTTTTTATTAAGAAAGTGGTTTATAAGAAAGCATTACTCAGCTGCTCAAAAAGTTAAGGAAGCTCGGTGCTGGATTTTTGAGGCTTAAGAAGGTTTTTTAGTGTTTATGTATTGAAGATTTGATTTATCTGTGTACAAAATGTCATGTATGTGATGTTGGCTACCCTCTAACAGCTTAGCTGTTATTTAATAAGATTTATCATCACTTCAAGGGTACATGGAGCTTTCTCACTTTCCATCAACGTGCATGCGCAATACAATGGAACTCAAAATCTTTCCTAAGAAAGTCTTAAGAAAGTTTTGATACTGGGCCTAAACAAATTTTCTTGTAAAAAAGGACGTGTATCCCACCAGATATTGTTAAAATTGTGTGCAACATTCCCTCAACAAGGGAAATATTGAACTATTTTGAAGTTGCGCGCTATTGGGATGCAAAAAGTAGAGGCAATAGCGAAAGTAGATGTAACTTTTAGCAAACCAAGCTACGGAAGATACTGATGTAGGCAGGAGATTTCTAGCGTTGTTGTCACTGGGAAAGAAGTAAGTACATTCAATGTCCTCTGAAGACAACAATGACATTGAGAGAAAATGCAAGCTAGTTGCATCTGTATAAATTGAAAAGCCATTTACTTATTTCAATTCTTTTTTATTTCGTTAAAATACCAGATCACAGCTTTACATTCACTCACTTTTAGGGCATGCCTCTTTGATTACTCGAAACTCATCCCTATACTCACGACCCACACCAAGGAACTTTTCCTTAGTTTTAAGACTGTAAAACTACCAACCATGCCTTAAATAAACCTTCCAATATTCTTAAAAATTGAAGGCCAATTTACTTGAATCTGAGCATTCTTTTTGAATTTTGGATAAGTGCGAAGTACGAAATAGTGTTTTGAGGGTTATTGCGGTAGTACAAAGTGCTCAGCATACAACCACTTGAAATTCAAAAAGCTCTTAACGCAGCCTCCAATTCAATGGAAATTTTTTTTTCATTGATTCAACACATAAAAACACAAATAGAACATCTTAACTGTTGCATAAACTTATCCCATTTATTTAACCAGCTGTTCTGATCATCGTATGCATACAACAGGAGGTTCATGTGCGATCACTTTGTGTAGAAACCTTAGACCAATATTTGATTACAGACGCTAAACAAAATCAGTCTTTCTAACTCGCCTGACAATCCGTTACACAGAGAGCAATCATATTTTTATGAGAAAAATTGATAGGCAATTAATCCTAGAGAGAAATAGCTTCCTATATTTTAGAAAACTCAAAGCATTTCATGAAAACAGCAAAGAAAAAATGTCCAAGTGTGATGCTTTTATTTCAAATGCTACAAAAGTGACATTACTAACACTGGGAACTTTCTACTTGCCTCTAGTTACATTTCAAAACTTTTTAGAACCTTTTAGTATTAGAATCAGGTCAACAGCTGTATAACTAATAGGTACCAAGTTGCGTTTCTTATTTAAGAAGCTTATAGTCTTGATATTTAGGCCCCGTTTACAGGGGAACGGTTCCGAGTGGAACCGTACCAGTACCGTACGGATAGGCCTCGCGTTTTCACGTGAACTGATGGGAGACCGTTTCAGAAAGAACCGCTAGCGGTACCAAAGCTGGTCCACCTAGAAAGTAGGTCCCACATGGAATCGAACCATAAAATTCTAGTGTAAGCATCCAGAACCGTTCTCATCAGGTACGCTTAGAAACGAGGCAAGGGGAAATTAGACTGACGATAGCTGACGATAACTGAAACATTTGCTCTCGAAGAAAATTTAGGGTAAGGCTTCGAAGAACAAGTGTGTGCTGGGGAAACTTTTTCAAGAATTGTTTTGTTCCTGATGAATGGAGAGAGAGGCTGTTGTTTGGAACTGTTCATGCGTGAATACATTGAAAGGAACAGCTCTGCACAGAACGGTTCCAAAACATCGTGTAAAGGGGAAGCCTATCCGTAGCTACACGGAACGGTTCCATACAGAACCGTTCCAAAGTTCCCGTGTAAATGCAGCCTTAATTTTTGCAAGACAAAATTTTAAGGAATATGATCTCTATCTTATGTATTATGACAAAATGTACACTGTTAACATATTGTTTGAAAGCTTTGTCAACAAATAGAGCATGTTTTCGGAACACATTTAGTTATTTGGGTAATAAAAAAGTTCTGTATGTGACTAGCATGCGACAAAAGATACCAGTTTTATAGTTAGGAACAAACACTTGACACTGGTTAGGAAAAACAAATGGGCTAAGTTCATACCAACTCAACTATTACTCAACATTTGCAAGAAGTCTAGGCCAACTACACCTCATTATTTGACAGATATCAAAAGTCTTGTAATATAGAAAACTACATTATTGTTATTGCTGTGTTGATACGACACTGTGAAGGAGTCGTGCTAATTGTTGTTGTGTTGTTGGATTAGAATATATGTGCTTGCGTTTATGGATTTTTCAACCGTTACGTAATACCTCTAAGGGGGAGGGAGGTTTTCTTGATTTCCTACACTATTGTTTAATTCATATTGAGAGCGTTGAGAGAGGAAGGAGGACTCAAAAACGATAAATTTGGCGTCACGTACCAGGTGGATGATCCCATGTTGCATGAACTGCACTATAAGAATTAACAAGTATTAACATGAGTACACGTTTTTTTTTTAAATAAGAACGTTATTTCTCTCCCAGTACTGAGAGTTGCTTGCTTTTTCACAATGCCAGTATCAAAGCTTTCTTAAGATTTTCTTAGCAAAAATTTTTGAGCTCCAATATCTTGCGCATGCACATTAATCGAAAGAGAAAAAGCTCCATATGGACTTGAAATGGTGATAAATCTTAGTAAATAACAGAATTTAAGCTGTGAGAGGGTAGCCAATATCACATAAATGACATTTTGTACACAGATGAGTTGAATTTATAAAACATAAACACTAAAACAACTATCTAAAGTCTCAAAAATCCATTACTGAGCATTCTTACCTTTCTGAGAAGCTGAGTACTCTGATCTTATAAACTATTGTCTTATAAAAAAGCGCATGTGTACTTATACAATGGTTTTAGTAATAATCGAAGAGAGTTAATAGCTGGTATTTTACAAGCTTAAGAGAAACGATGCACATTATAGTTATAGGCTCTGTTTCAAAACTTCAAACTATTTTGAAGAGAATTACAAATTACACGATAACTCTCAACACAAAACAACTATCTATTACAAGAAATGCCCCACCAAACTGTAATGAAAGCAAAACAGTTTGTTAGATGGAACGATACAAACAAATTTTAAGCAGAGCCTAGAATAAGCTATTGTTGAAAGTGATATTGTTGAACAGCTGTTTTCAGTCACAAGATGGCAACATGTCGAATTAAATCTTTACAAGAGCTATAACACTTTACATCAGAAGGAGAACCATCCAATCTTTATGGCAAACAAGCTGGAAATTTTCACTATCTTCAGTAAATTGCTTGGTCTCTAGGATTAATTAACAATCCATCTCTTCAACGGATCTGTTGTCAACATTTAGTTATTGTAATTAATATGTTCATTGACAGGAAAAAGGAATCTTTCCAAGTTTAATATGTTTTCTTTAGTATAAATTATATTCAATGCTGTGCTCATTGAATTGAAATATCGTAATTGTTAACTTATACAATTCTCGCTCCATCACAAAAAGTTTGACAGCTTAATGACCATGCATCTTGAGTTGCATAAAGCAAATACTCACTTAGTGAGGAAGTTAAATGTCGAACACAGGTGCAAGAATTGAATAAAAATTGTCAATTTGAGTGTTTTGGTATAAGTTATGGGCGACCATCGTAAATAACCTTAAAAATTCTCAATTCCATGAATCTGCTGTGCTAGAACGAAAAGTTTTGTCTAGCAATGGAGTCACCCACGGTAGCTGAATCTTTTCTACATGACAAGTTTATTATTTTATGGAAACTAAAGTTTCTGTTGAAGAACTGTTTATAACAAGATTTATTTTCGAGGAAATAGAAAAGCCAATGAAGCAATAGTAAATGAGCCTACAGCTTTGCTTGTTTTGGCTCTTGGGAATCATTTACATATTGCGCCACACAAGAGGGTGGGGGTCTTTTGATTTTTGTGACAAAGTGTAACAAAGAGTAGATGGGTTGTTTTTGGAGTGTGATGTTTTTAAACAACTCGATATTTTAGCACATTTGGACTTAAAATAGCAAGTCTGGCCCTTTTTACAGACAAATTTGCCTCCACGTCTAAAAGCGTGAAAATAAAAAAAATGAAAATAGCTAAAATTGCATCAAACTAAGATTGCCAGATTGTTGATGCCATTTTAGTTATCTTCATTTTTTAATTTTCACGCTTTTAGACTAATCTGGCAATCTTAGTTTGATGCCATTTTGGCTATATTCATTTTTTAGTTTTCACGCTTTTAGAATAATCTGGCAATCTTAATTTGATGCCATTATGGCTATTTTCATTTTCAGTTTTCGAAAGCAGAGAAATTTCCTATTGAAATTCATAATTTGACGTCCCACAATGGATGTGAGTGGGTAATTTTGAGTTTGTGACAAAGTGTCAAGGGTGAGTGTCTAAAAACGCCAAAATTAGCATCATGTAATATGAGAATGTTCCCTTGTGGCACATCTTTTTAAGCTCCAAGATAGATTTCCTATTTTTGCTATTACTCATAACCAGCTCCATTTTGTTCGTTGCTATGAAACGGATGGGCCTTCTTGTCTTCGCTGCCTCGCCTTCATGCACCTAGAATGGCTTTTGGCTTTCTTCTTGTGTCTACTTTCGCATACTCTGTGCATACTTTTCAACATTTTCCAACCACTCTGCTTATTAGAACCTCCGTTTTTTCAGAGCCTAAGAGTACTTGTTTTTGCACCGGTAGATATCCTAATTGGAGGAGACTCGATGAACTCCGATTTGAGTTCTCCGAGCCTCCCCATAGCATCAAGGTCGTAGCGCACCCACCTTTCGCAACCGGTCCATGGACATTCCTCTCGATTTGGTATTTGTCCATGGGTTGTCTTTTCGGTAAAAAGCTGCAGGCCAGGGCATAGTCTATAGCTTATATATCAAATTTTGATTTATTCCTGCCAAGAGTGTGCTGGAACAGCCAATAGGATCATATCTCCCTTGTTATAAGGAAATAAGCTGTGCTGTGCGCAGCGACCTCAATGCGGAGAGGAGGCGAGGAAGAAATTTACGGCAGCGTTTACAAGGGGTCGACCGAATATTTGGTCGGTCGAATATCTGGCCACTTAGAAGCGTTCACACGGGGTTGATTAACCAACCTCAAATTAGGTTAATTAGGTGTGCAAATATTCGGCCGCTTAGGAAAGCGATCTTCTTTAGAATTTGGTCGGTCAGGGTCGCAAGCGACCCTGTGTGAACGGCTTTGACCGGTTGCATTTTTGCACGGTGCGACAAAGAGGGTGTCAATATGCGACTAAGAGGCCTTTAGTAAATGACAGATTTTTTAAACTGAGCTTTCGCTCCAAGCAAGTTACTAGTGGTTTGCCGTTCTACGGTTCTCAATTTTTAATGCATAAATAAAATCATGGGTGAATAATGTCGTAGATCAATTTAGACTCTGATCTTGGTTTTGAATGTAATAGCAAACGTAGAAGGTATTGTTTCGATGGTTACTATACTCTCAGATAACTTCCATCATACGCTGTCGTCAGCCTAAATAAATTTCATTTCACTTTCCTTTTCTTTTGTACGCCAGTTTCTCACGTTTGCAAACTCGTTTGATTGAGTGAGAGGAAGTGAGAAGAATGTTACCTTTGTTTACAATAGTTTTGGCATCATTGGCACTTCGCGCATGTCATGAACTTGACTGAGAGGCCCCGTGTAAATGTAATGCCTAAGAGACTTTTTTCGTGGTCGGCTTCTCCAGCTGACCAAATATTTGGCCGCTCAAATATTCGGCCGGCCTCGTGTAAATGTAGCCTTCTATATTGTTGATGCACGGTTTGATAGAACCATAGAAATAGTACCAGGAGTGTCTCTGGCCAGCCAGGCAAGGGGGTGGGTTGGTGATGTAACCTTAGTAGAGACTCAGAGAGAATACTTCTTGTGGTTACTCTATTAGAACTATCACATAATGAAGAAATTAAAATAATACAAGAATAAATAATAAGGTGAATAATAAGGTTTTGTCCAATAAACAGTCACGGGGGTATCTTCGAACAGTGAAAGGGTGGGATTGCCGTGAAGGGTTCCTGAAAAGGGTGCCCTCCAAACTGCTATTGAAGGCTATGTTTGAATCGAAGGACTTTGCAACATGCAGGCAAGGACTGTAATTGATCAAGTTCATTAATCGGTTCAGTTTTCTAGCGCATGCTTGAAATCGCAAGCAATTCAAGACAATTTAGCGCATGCCATATCTATGATGGAAAGATAGTCCCATTAGCCAAGTGATGTATGTAGAAGGCAAGCGAAACCTGAAAATAATAACGTTGTTTGGCCAACATTTATTTGTGAAGTCGTTCTCCCACCTTTGGTAGTAGAAGTTGAATCTACTTCTTGACACCTGTTAAGTTTGCCATAACCTGCAAATCAGCATTTGTAGAGCGCTTTTCTTCCTTGGCAACTTTTAGCATCTTTTATTCCATGCTTGTGTTGGTGGCTACGTTTACTTATTTAAATAGGTGAGACTTTAAAGTAGTGCCGTAAGTTAGATGAAGGCCACATTCACATTATACCGGATTCATCACATATCGGATTACTTCCTATATCATATAGGCCTTCCATCCACACAATACCGGATGAATCCGATATGCTCCGTACCGCTTTTGCGGAGTGAAATCACTCCGCTGCGAAAGTGGTATGTATCGGATTACTTTAGATATCGGATCACTTTTGACCTAGTGTGAATGCATGAATCCAATAAATCGTCGCTCCCGAAGCTCTCAATCAATTTTCAATCAGTGACAGTTGCCATGAAAAGGTCCTCTAAACAAAAGGCTTAGTGACGTGAATGAAGCGGAGCGGAGTAGTATGAACAATGTAAAATTTTGATATCGGATTGGGTCAAGAATGTGGTACGAGATGAATCCGATATAGTGTGAATGGGGCCGTAGTGCCTTAAGATTTAGCACCTTGAAAGACGCTTTTTATCACCAATCAGTTAGCTTTGACGGTCATGGAGCGCTGATGTCATATTGTTTACTGGCTTTACCTTCCTAACGATATGTTTATCTCAAGCTCCAAGAACTCGAAGTTATGGGATCAGACAATGGAAAGTTAAGTGGATATGAACAGCGAGCTTAAACAGGTCAATTGTGGATACGTGCTGATGCTAAATTAGGGTATGGAATAAGAATTTTCGTGGTTTTCCAATCTTCAAGTCAAAACAAGAACATTTTTATCTCAAACAAGAATAGCAAGGCGTATTATTGAAGTGATACTATTAAAGATGTATCTAAAAACTTTCATACCTCATCACCGCACTTCTACACGTGTTTGAACCGGTCACATACAAATTGACAACCCATTATTTAGCATTAAAAGTAATAAGTCCAGTTGTATATAGTGGACGTAATCGCTCAAGTCATCTCGCTCTTCGAGTGCACTTTTACATGGCTTCAAAGTGAATGGTTTCCCTTTGAAATACATTTCAATCCTATTCTTTGTGAATTATCCGTTAACGAGCGTAGGCCTTTTTAATAATTAAAAATCGCTTGGCATTAGCAAAAGTACGTCATTCTTAAAGTCTGATTCAATGTGCAACTTTGAGAATTATCCAAATTTATGCTTTAAATCTTGAGAGCATAGGAAACCAGATTTGCAATTAAGATCTTTAGCATAACAATAATAACAATGGGTTCGAACCAATTCAGATGTTGCATCCTAATTCAAAGCATGTTTCCGAACCACTTGTCATAATTCTTCGTGCTAAAACATTTTACTTAATTAGAAGCTAAAGATTTTTGCGGTTTTGGTACTCATCGTTGAAATTTGCTATTGCAGGTTTAACTATGACTAAACGTCTTCTTTTTTATAAGAAAACCATTATTTTTCCCGAGCCTCAATTTTCTCAACTTTCCCGAAACTGAGCAGGGGATTTTTGTTAAATTTTTCTTAACTTGTACTGAAATAGACCGGCTAAAATCGGTTAATCTTTCTTTGTTTATCTTGGATACTCGAATTTGGATTCCACCTTCAACATTTTGAACACTTAATTTGGAAATTGAGCTTTGTGATTATCCTAGGATTTTCTTAAGGTTTTGGACATTTGAGCCTCGTTTTCTTATAAACCTTTTTCTTATAAACAACGTGTATGGGATCTGTCGATGGGTTCTCGTTCGTGGTGAATCAACGAAAAAGAGGAATCGCAAGTAGGGAGGGGCCCATGGACCAACTACTTGGGCATTTTCCCCAATGATTTGTTTATTGTTTCATATGAAACTTAGTCATGGCTAAGTCAATTTTCGCATTTGTTATTCATGCTGTGTGAGCACGAAAATAATTTTTAAATGTAGGATGTTGGTCCCGTAAATTATAGTGGCATTGACCATTTCAAATTTATTAGCACATTAAGACAGCGTAATATGTTTTTCTTGCATCATTATTCACTCAAGACAGCCTACTCAAGCTTAAAAAGTTCAATATATTTGAAAATAGCCATTTAAGCGTCATGCAAATTGAAGAACAACGAGAGAAAGAATTATCAACGACGCCATTTGGTTTGTTAAATTATTTCCCAAATCCAAAGATATTGCGTACGTTATTGAACATGCTGTCTAAACCATTTGCCTTCATTAAATAAATCATAAGCAAGTTAGATGATGGAGAAGTCAGAAGTAAGGTCTTTATCACATAAAATAATCGATGATTAGTTTTCTCAATATGCTGGATTAGCATGTCATTGTGCAGAAAAATCGCCAGATTGATTACGAGTTGTTTAGCTCTTCAAGGTAGAGGTTGCTCTTAAAAAGTATTGCGCAAAGGTTTTCCATTTCAAGTTTTCACAGCAAATTTAGTCTTCACATACCTCTTGTAATTGTAGTAAAAGTGGTACTAAAATTTAAACTGGGCTTCAGGCAGAACTATTTCAAAAATTTAAATGATAAGTAGTGGTGGAGTGAGCAAACTGCAATTTCAATGTTTATTCTTTCACAATTGAAGAAATCGCTTTGTTACATTTTATCAAAAATCGCATAAAAAGTTTTTCGAAAAAAATTTACAGGTCTTTGATATAACTGGTATGTAGATAAGGACATTCACTACCTTCCATCGACGGCAGGAACATCAACATTTTATGTTGAATACTATAATAGTAGATATCTCTATCTTAGATGGTCTAAAAGTGCATCAAAAGGTCAGTAGCTTTCGTTTAATACCGTAAAAAGAAACGATAACAGATGATAACTGCGTAAGTTAATGATTAAACATTTATGCAATGCTTTACCTATCAAGGCTGTGAAGGTGGAGCAACTTCTTAGTTCCAGTGGTTTCACCCGCCAATATCTCTTTCTTTCCTTGATAGCAACTCTCGACTTTGACAGCAACGGAAAAGTTTGAATGCAAACACGCCACAAGCCAGTTATATTTTGAGTTTGAAGCTACTTAATAATTAATGAAGACATCTTTCGCGCATCTTTCCTTGCTATGCGATGTTCAATATATCAAGAACTGCTAGTCAGAATCGTTGGTCTACCAAGCGAAACTGCTGTCCAGATATAGTAAAGAAAGCTAAAGAAAACAATTACTTTTATCAGTTAGAGACCTATGCTTCAGTGATTCACGAGAATATGCAGAAGCTGAAATATACGCATATCTCAAGGGATAAATAGCGCGAACAATGTAGTTGCTAATAAGGGAAGAGATAACATAGTTCAAGTAACTGGCCGAGCTCGTCGAATCAAATAAAAATAGACTGGAACCTAAATGAACATTATATGTAAAATAGGAACCAAGAATTGGATATACAACAAAAAAATAATGGTTTACAAGCGTTACTACCACATGCACTTTTAAAAAGTAAAGACCTTAAGATACGTATACTTGTGAATAGGTGAAAAAGTTTCTTACTGGCAGTGCATAAGATAGGTGTACAATCTTGGACAAAAATTATGAGACAGACTTCAGTTTTTATAAAAAGATACATTCCTTTAACACGTGCTCCCTCACCCTTACTCAATGTTGACCAAATGGCATGGAGTTGTTTCCTTATCATTCAACATTGATCTAATGGGGGAGAGGGGGCTATATTACTCATTTGCTAAGTTGGAGTTCAGGGTTCATTAGTTCTACCTGTATTTTTGTCGTTGTCTCAATATATTTTGTCCAAGATTAAAAATTCAATACTCTTAAGATACGTATACATGTGAGTAGGTGAAAAAGTCGATAAGATAGGTGTAGCATTTAGCGCTTGTAGAAAAGGCCAATAGAAGACAGAAAGTGTTCAAACTCAAAAGGTAGTGTAATGACTATCCATTTTAAGTTGATATCATCCACATCAGAGGTCACAAAATTTTTGGGATTTGGGGCGAATTTCACTATACACTACTCTTACCGGGGACAGATGCTGGCAAAATAGAACCCTAATTTAGAAAATTCTGCTCGGCTTAGGTGCTATGGTGGGACAGGTGAAATTGGGAAGCTAAATAATATACAATATGTAAAACAAAGTGTAAGCACCTTGCAGAACAACATAGTTACTTTTGAAATACAGTTAAACCTCCATGAGTCGACTATCGGTTAAGTCGAACTCCTCTAATCTCGAACTTTTTCTTATTTCCCTTGGTTTGGCTTGGATCGGATATCCTTTATGTACAGAAAATACCTCGGATAAGTCGAACTCCAGATAATTCGAACTCTGGATAAGTCGAATAACTCGAGTAATCGAGCAAATTGCTAACTCCTTTCAACAAATAAGTCCGCTTAAATTGAACAAAATATTTTGTGACGATTTTTCAATTGGCATGGGACTTGCATTCCACTCCGTCGTTCAAATTTACTACTCGCCCTTTCACTTTGAAGGAGCATTTGCTTCTTTGAGGCATCTGCTTTCAGGAAACAAAATATAGTTTTTGCAAGTCTTCCTTTTTTCGAATGGCCAATGAGGGTATTTAAGGGCATATGGCAACTCTGCACCGCGGGCCAAAACGCTGTGGTTGAGAGCTCATTTGAAGAGTGATTGTCTAATAAAACCAATTGAAATTTTTGAAAAACTGAGGATTTGGGATCTAATTTGGTCAAGTAAAATGCACTGGCGCCCAAAACACGCACCTAATTTCTTTTTGGATTAAATTTTAACTCAATTATCGAAATCAAATGGTTTGGAATTTTCATGAAAATTGTGTCTTTACAAAACGGATTTACGAATGAATCTAATGAATTGAATGGACTTGAGGCAACCCCAAAATTTAACTGTAATAGATGAAAAAGTATTACAACAGCCCAAATAGACTATAGTGGTTTAAATTCTGCTCGAATGTCAGCCCCTTGGCCCTTTGTGCTCTGGGGACATTTGGGAGCAAATTTCAGCCTCCAGGGATGTAAACCTCGATAAATCGAAACTTTGAATTCTTGTTTCCCCTAGCAGTTCGACTAATCGAGGTTCAACTGTATATCCAATCTTTTCACAAGCACCGAGATTGGATTGGGTGCAAGCTGGGGCCAGATCTGGCCTCAAAACCGGAAGTTGGTGAGCCGTGATCTGCATAAACCAATGGAATGAAGTATGCTTACCTACGATGCTCAGTAGAATCAATAGTTGAACAACTGCTAGAATTCACAACGTCGTTGAAGGACAATGTCGTCATAGCATTCTTGCTGAGCTAAGTGACATTGTTTATATGAATGTTATGGTAACATTGAAATTTATCTCCACACAATTTTTAGAGCCATCATTTAAATGTCTATCGCAAAAAGTACGAGCCACATTCTAGAGTGCATGAACATTTGCTTTCAAATGCTATTAGGTGTTTTCAGAACGATAGCGATAAGGATGCAGCTAATGAGAGGATATAGCTAACATTGATAAATAATGCCCCTTCCAGGTATGACATAAAAAAATCTTCTCTATTGGAATACCTAACTTCTTGCAGAGCCTTAATATTCTAAATTTCTTTTATTTTGACCCTTAGATTAATCTTAACTTATTCTTAAGAAACAAAGGAGTAACTTAGCTTGAAAATCAAAGGAATATGCTCAAATCTTTGCTCATGTCTTTCTTCTTTTTAAACCAAAGCAAAATTTTAACAAAATCATAAATATTATATCGACGGTGCAAAAGTTCATCTACCAACAATACTAAAACTCGAATACACGAAAGTTTTGTAAGTCTTGATGAAGCTTGAGTCTTGCATTATTCCTAAAGTGTTCCTTCATTTCAGTCCTTCTGAACCTTGAAATCCTATAAAGTTTAACCGTGAAAGATAAAAAGTTAAAGGCAGTGACATACCTGAGTAGAAAATGCTTGCATAAGCCAACTTATTCTTAACAAATAACTAGTCGTTCATAAAGTCTATAAGGTAAGTGTTGTAGATCCATGCAAGGGTTATTTGGGCCACTGGCATTTCAGAATATTGGTCAAAGCCCGATTAAGTTAAGAATATTAAGATATCTACATCGATGATCAACTGTTGGGTTATAACTATACAGTCAAAACACGAGCTGTTGCCGCTATGGCATTTGCTAAGCAGAGTAGAGTAATATCACCATTACACATTGATAAAAATATCAAATGAAGAAGAAGCTGCTAAAGTGAACGATTCAAGTCATATTTATTATTTTAATAATAGCAATATTAGTTGCCTTTATAAATCTTTATTCCTATTAATTGCTTTTATATATTGAGTGTAGAATATAT